>BLYE01000035.1:0-276305 GCA_016586335.1 Nitzschia putrida | reverse complement strand
CCTCCTTGCCGCATTGCATCTTTGCGCGGTTGGCTTCATATTGTTTGTGAGTCAGGGAAGGTTGGTTTCCCATTGTATCAATCCGTTTCGCCTGGTCCGTACACAAAGTGTCTTTTTGCAATTTTTGTGAGATTCTTCTTGGGACCAACAAGTCGCCAAAGGTACAGTACTTGTACGAGAAGCCTACATCATCATCTGAGCTTGGATTTTTTTGTGGTATGAGTAGCGCTTGAGTGTTTCAATTCGAGATAATAGCTTGTTGTCCAGGAGAAGACATAATATTTTTGGTGGACTTTCAGCAGTAGATATGGAGAGGAAATGCACCGAGCCATCTTTCCTCGCTGCTGGAATAAAATATGGTGCGGTACTTGTACCACCAAACATAATTTGACCACGGGAAGGAAGTTCTTCTTCTGATCTTGAAAAGTTGGACATGTGCCGACCCGACATTTTCGAGATTGCTTTACCGACCAGGATGATAAGGAAGTTCTTCTGATCTTGAAGCAACTTCCCAAGTTCAGAGTGAACCATGAACTAGGACGTTTTGAAGATAGCTTTTAGCTTTTAGCACCTACTACTAGTAGTGTGTTTGTATCCATGGCAGTGTTATTATTTGGTGTATTCAACAGGACTTCGCCGTGACGATGCGTTGGGGCACTGATCGGGTCGCCAAGGATGATACAACTCCGCATCGGCGGAGCGGCAATTGTTGAAATCAAAGTAACCCCACCCAAAGATGATGTCTTTATAGAAAACTTTTAGTATTCGAAACCGGCGGAGGGATCATGGCTGTTGCCGTCACTACGGTCGCCATCAACGACGATGCATTCTCCTTACCCGTTTCATCGCGAGAGTTAGGTTCTGGTACTGCTGCTGCTGCTACTGGTTGTCCCAGCAACGACAGCGGATCAAATGGAATGACGGACCAAATATTGTCGAGTGACGCTCCACGCCTCCAGCGTGTGGTACTAACAAACTGATGCATTCCCTGATCTAGTAGAGTGTCACTTGGTTGACGGTACGAGTAGAGTTTCAATAAATCTGCAACAAAGGCCCGACTCATAGTCCACCCCGAAAAGCCCACGCCCGTCGCAATCAGTGGTTTTTGATGTGAAATGCCAAGTCTCGGATTTGTTCCAAGGAGGGAACACAACATCATCTCCTCACTCCTCATAGTATAGTCACCGTCTGATTCGATTCGATTGGTCTCAGACTCGACTGAATTGACTCATATAGTAATGATGGTTATTATGTACGGATAATACAAACCAGCAACTTTGACAATGGACAATGGTCTGCCGTCATTTTTTGCTGGAATGGTGGCTCATCACTCATCACTTTTGGAGGACCCTAACAGAAGACTCCATTGCACTCCAACCAACCCCAACGTACTCACCCCGTTCTACATGAGACAGTGGGGAATCCCTTCATTGCGATGACCTACCGCAGGAAAGATTGGGTTCTCAAGTTGCTGGTGGTGGTGCTCTCGCTCATTTCCTTTGTTTCATTCCGCTTTCATGAAATACGTTACCGCCTATCTGCAGAGACACCGAGGCATCAATACCGTCCAATCTCCTACAACATATCATACAACAAACCGTTCGCCTCCGACGTGGTGGAGTGCATACCCTGCATAGGAGAAGAGGGGCAAGAGCTATCCAGTTCTGTCCCAGAGTTTATCATTCCAGGGACTCAGAAAGGCGGCACTGGATTCTTGGCGCGGCTCCTTGGATTTCATCCCCAAGTGTCCAAATTCCGAAAAGAGGCTCACATTCTTGATCAAAGTCCAACTGTACAAGGGGACACAATCCCTCAGTGCGACGTTTGGAATGCCTACAAACACAACCCCAGTTATTGTAATCGATGCAAGGGAGTATACTTTGATAAATCACCCAAATACCTGTGGTTGAGCCATTTGATTCCACAACGATTAGTCTGTGCACTTCCCAAACCAGTCAAGCTACTGATTCTGTTGCGGAATCCATCTTCTCGAGCGTATTCTCACTACCAAATGAATGTGCGTGGGCACAGATATGGCACCACAGGGATGGACGGGGAATTCTACGATGCGATTGTTTGGGAACGAGAGAAACTAGAGATGTCTGGAATACAGCCCGGCATGCTATACGAAGAAGGGCTCAGGGCTTGGAAGAAATTTCATGAAGGGTTCGCGGTATCCCAAAACCACAGCAATGGGAACAGGGAAAAGCTTGCAGACAACGCTTCTGTCGCCATGAAAACAGTTGTACCAGAATTCCTAAGTCGTGGTTTATATGCCATGCAACTAACGCAGTGGATGGAAACTTTGAGCAAGCTTTGGGGCATGTCTCGCGATGAGTTAATGCAAACTTATGTTATGATCCTCGACAGCGATGACTTCAAGACTAAGAGTCACCAGGAAACCATGGATCGAGTCTTGAACTTTCTTGGACTATCCCCATTCTCGTATAGCATGGAATTGATCGAAAAGGCCAGCCGATCCAGCACCTACACATCATCACCAACAGTTCGCGAGCGTGAATATTTGGATGAATATTTCCTTCCCTACAATGCTGACTTACATCGTTTGTTGGCACCATACGGCATCGAGATAGGGTTTGCCAAGAAAGCAGCCATGGAAGCAACCAAATAATGAAAGATGCGTTGTTCCCCTCTCGACTACCAGTCGTCGCACTATTTTCTCTAATAATTTTCAAACCAATTTTGACTCCATGGACTGTGATTTCAATTTTGCCGTTATTTTACCAGTAGCAACTCCAACCGAGAAAATGAGGTGGTTCTACCAGCAGCCACGTGAAAGTGTGAGACTCCAACATCTGGCTACTCCCATCATTCGGAAAGTGTAGACGTTGTTGGACACATCATGTCGAAAACACCAATGCTCAAGGATGGCTGGTTCAATGAGACTGCCCCAATGTGGCCAGGACAAAAGGTAACTTGTTTGTTGGTCACATTGTGTTCACGATTCTGCAAAGTGCTCCTTCCTAGCTAGCAATTTTAGATTTTGCTTTCTCACTATTCCTGCTGTATTTGTATGGTATCTTCCTTGCTTCTTTTGCTATCCAACTTCTTTCCGCTGTCTTGATGCCATAGTTCTCTCTAGCTTTGGATGTAAGTTTCTTTTTGTTGACTGGTTGTTTCAAAGAATTCGTTGAATCATTTTTTGGGAGATTCCATGCCTCCGATATCTTCTAACCAAAAGATTCTTGGTGTTTGTTGGCCCAATGACAACAACAGGGACCCGAGAAAAATGCCATTCTCTACCGCAAAAAGTCCAAGTACCAAGATATTCTCATCTTTCGTTCCGCTCAGTACGGTACGTTTACTTTGTGCGAGTGTTTGTTTGAATCATTTCCCGTCATTTTCTCAACAGATTGTCTCGTTCCTCCGTCCACCGACAGGCAAGGTATTTGTCATTGATGGTGTTGTTCGTAAGTTTATAAAGTGGTGTCATACGAAGTATCAGATGCACTCTTTCTAACACCTTTTGTTTCGACAGAACTTACGGAACATGACGAGCATGCTTTCCATGAGATGATGGCGCACATTCCCCTTTTCGCTCACGGCAACCCAGAGAGAGTCTTGATTGTCGGAGGTGGTGATGGTGGCGTTCTGCGAGAAGTTTGCCGGCATTCTTGTGTCAAAGAGATTACAGTTGTTGAAATTGATGAAATGGTCATTCAAGCGTGCAAGGAACACCTCGGTCTTGCGACAGACGAACACTACAATGACCCACGTGTCTCCATTGTTTACGAGGATGCTTCCGAGTACCTCAAAGAGGCAAAGCAATCGGGACGTTTTGATGTTATTATGGCTGACACGTTGGATCCGTTGGGCCCTGCCGAATCTCTCTTTGAACCTGAATTTTATGAATCTATGCATGATGCCCTAGCAGATGGAGGAATCATTTGTACCCAAGGAGAAAGCATGTGGATTCATCTTGACCTCATTGGAGACCTTGTTGAATGCTGTGCACAAATGTTTGGTCAAGCAGAATATGCTATCACATCTGTCCCAAGCTTCCCTTGTGGCCAAATCGGTTTCATTTTGGCCAGAAAGGGTTCTTCGGAGAAATGTCGAACACCTGTCCGACACCCCGCCTTTCAAGATGATCTCAGATATTACAATCCTCAAGTCCACAAGGCAGCCTTTGTCTTGCCACAATTCGTGGAAAAGACCCTAGGTCCACTCTTTGTATCCAAAGACAATGATGACGAAGAGGATGAAGAAGAGGAAATGGCTTGCTTCCTGGGCAACGGGTGCCAAATCCAGTAGACTGTGATGCAAGGATAAACAAGTGGTTGTAATGGTTTCGTGGATTACAATACTACGATTCCTTCTGAAACGTTTGAGAAATTCAAAATGAAGAGCTACAATAAGTGGACTAGAGTGATTGCTTTAAAGTGTGAAGAATTTCGATACTTGTCTACACAGTCTTCGTCTTCTTCTCAGTTTCGGTGCCTGGCTCTGGGTGGACGAACAAACAATCCGGACGGTTGCACTCCGCTCCATATTTGCAGACTCGTCGTTTCATTTTCCTGTGTAACTTCTTTTGTGCAGCATGGCCACCTCCCCATTTCAAGACCGATGCAGCTTGGGATGTCTGATTCGTCGACGTATCCTTGTTCTTGATACCATTCTCGGTGAATTCCACTTGATCGGCAGGAACGGTAATCTTCTCCTCAACACAGAGCGTGCATCGAGTATTGAGTTGTAGTTTGGGGTCTCTGTCGGGTGCTTTGGACATGCACTTGTCGCACATGAGAAGTGGGACACCACAAGTCCAGCATTTCTTCTTGCCGACATATCGATCCCATGGAACCCCGCAAACACAACACCTGGATGTAGGCACATATTCCTTGCCACCAATCTTGGCTTTCTTCACGACACCTCCATCTCCATTGGGATTAATAGCACTTACACTCTCGCGTTTGTCAAAAACTTTGTTCTTCCCAGTCCAGAAGCCTCCATCCTCGGGGTATGCCTTGAGGTATCGCTCAATCCCTCCCTTGAGCTGATAGACTCCATTGACATCTTGTCCAAACTTGTTCTTCAGGTAGACACTGGCACGTTCACAACGAATACCTCCAGTGCAGAACATGAGAACTGTCTTATCCTTGAGTTTTTCTTTGGTGTCCTCTTGATCCAACCAGCCCTTGAAATCAGTACTTTTCCTCATTTTTGGGTCAATGTAGGTGGCTCCTCCATTGTTCACTTGACCATCGAACCGTCCAATAATGGCTTCGTAGTGATTTCTCACATCAATCACGACAGCATCCTTCTTTTTCAGCATTTCATGATAGTCCTTGGCTTCCAAATGAACACCACCCATTTCCACACTTCCTTCCTTGACCTCGGACATTTGCGGCCTTGAGAGGAGCATCCGACTCACGAATGTCATAAAAGACCAATTCTTGGACTGGAATAATCTTGAGTTCCTTAAAATGTCGATCAGCCGACAAGTCGTCAATGTATTTGAAATCAGTTTCGGCAAAGACCTTGGGGTCAAAGTTTTTGAGATCCTGTGCAAAGTGTCGTAGAGCCTCCTTGGCGGAACATTGAGGCGAGTCAATGGCAGAGACGGTTGCATTGACTCCTTCGGTAGAAACACGCACGCGACCACCCAAGTATCGACGGTTTCCTACGGTAGAAAGATACGTCATGAGGAGTTTGACTTGCACGGGTGCCCACTCTTTGCCAGTTGCTACGTGTGTGTATTGATAGAACAAGACCAACGACGAACGTGGATTGTCCACACGAACGTCTTCCTCCTTGGTTCCAGGCTTGGTTATTAAAAGCTTTCCAGTGTTGGAATAGTTCCAGGGACACTTGACAAGAAGAGCGTTGGGGAACCATTTTCCGAGACTTCCAGCAGGTGCTTGACCACCTTCATCGTCATCTCCACCTTTGGAAGATTTATTGGTTTGGTTACTACTTTCCATGACTTCCCTGGACACCTGGGTGGGAACTGGAATTGCCTCGTACTTGGCGAGCAAATCTGGCTCCGATTCCGATGTTTCAGTCGTTGCCACAGGGTCGGTGATGGAGGACACAGATGAGGATCGTTTCCTTTTGGCATCTTTACGTTCCTTGCGACTCATTCGTTTACGAGAAGATCGGGGAGTGGCAGAATCCGCATCTGGTTTGTTGGTTGATTCATCTTTATCTCCTGCCATGGTGATAATGGCTCGTGTAGAATAGAAGAAGGGCTGCCAACTGCCACTACAGTACCGGACTGCTTTCTCACTTTTGATTCAGTGGTTTCGGTGGTGGAAATTCGTGACATCACGAACGGATGGAGGGTGTGAAAGACGACTGAGTCATGGATGGTTTGAGTCCCTATAGGAATCTTACATCCACCATTCCCAAGATTCCAGGTTCCAGTGTCCACCCACCACCGAATAAAATGCACATGCTCAAATTCTCACATTCTGGAAAACACTCTTTGTGCCGAGGACCATGGGGAGCAAAACGAAAAAGGCCAAGCGTTCCTTGACATCAGTCCCCAAAGGGCTTGTCCACCGCAAGGGGTCTTCTTCTGCGGAACGTGGAAATCCCTTTGAAGCCGTTGGTCGCATGAAACGACCCAAACATGAAGTGCACAACCGACCCGTCTCCAAGCCCAAGCAGACTAAACATGCTCTGGAAAGTCTGCAACGCCGTCAGACGCATTTGAGAACATCTCTGAAATCATCCAAGAAGACAAACGTTCTTGTGGATCGTCGTATTGGTCAATATGATCCCTCCATGTCGCAATCCGATCAAATGTTGGCGCGTCTCGTCAAAGAACGAACCAGGCAGTCGCAACGTTCGTCCAAGTTTCGCTTGGATGATGATGACAATCACGTTTTGACACACAAGGGAAGGAAACTAGATCCTACAAAGACTTCGGAGCCTATCATCTCGGATGATGAGGAAGATTACGGAAACCTCGAAGCGATTGATACACAACTTCACTTTGGAGGGTCTGGAATGACCGATACCAGCAATCCGTACGGAGCATCGGCCGCTGCTGCTGATCTTGCACAAATGTATGGACAACGAAAAACAGAGTTGGATGATTTGATTGCCAGGCGAAAGGCCATTAAGGCAGAAAAGATGCAAGCCAAGGAGGCTCAATTGGAAACCGTCGAACAGATGGATGAAAACTTTGCCGAGTTGGCACAACTTCTTTCGTTCCGAGTCAACCAGCCTGCTCCTACCAAACCTCCAAGTGCCAAGGAAAAAGCAGAAGACGATGAAATGAAGCAGTGGGATACTGAAATGAAAGAAATGATGCACAAGCCAAAGGGAAAAGCTACCGACAGAACCAAGACCCCTGAGGAAATTGCCAAGGAAGAAGCAGAACGTTTGCACAAGCTTGAGACTCGTCGTCTGGCTAGAATGAACGGAGACTTTGAAGAAGATGATTTGTCGGACATTTCTGTCAAGGGGTACGCCTCCAAGCGTGCCAAAAACCAAACGCGCAACCCAGATGAACTCTCGGATTCGGAAGATGAGCAAGATGACGAGCCCGAGGCTCGCTTCACAGCGGATGGGCTCAAATACTTCAACAAGGATGGAACCCTTGTGGAAGAAAAAGAAGAAGACGACGACGATGAAAGTGATGATAGCGACGATGAGTCAGAGGGAGATCTTCCCCAACATCCCCTTCCAAAGGGTACTCGCGTCAAGGGAAACTATCGTATTGCGGAGCAATTTGAAGGTCAAGATGCTTGGCATGATGGTGAAATTAGCAAAGTTCACATTGCGGCAGATGGAAAAATTACCTACGATGTCGAGTATTTGGATGGTGACTTTGAAGAAGACATGCTTCCAGAAAATGTCCAGACCAGTAGCCAAGTCTGCGGAAGAGAAGGAGAAGGAAGAACAACAGACGTCAGAAGCAGAGCTACTTCGCATGAAGCGTTCCAAAGCACGTGACCAAGCCAGGTAAGCACCGGTTGAAAGTGTTTTGTTTTGAGTTCTGGGTGACGAGTCCAATTTCTCGCATGACATGATGGCCTAGCCATCACTTTTGTGCATGTGTCCACAGGGCTGGCTCGGACGTTTTGTCCTTGCCAGTTCTGTAGATGGCGCTTGATACCCAAGATTGTTCATGGTTGCTACATAGTACCCTTGAGAAATCACCCACGCTCTTGTGTCTCCATTGCAACAACATTTCTGACTTTTTTGTCTACCCCCCCAACAGAACGGAAATGCCCTATGTGTTTGATGCCCCAACAACTCTCGAAGCTCTACACGATCTGATTGCAAAGTATGCTGAAACTGGAAAAGATGCCACCGCAATTGTGCAAAGGATACACCGGGCCAATTCGGTGCGCCTTGACCACAGAAACACAGAGAAAATGCAAAACTTTTTTGATGTGTTGTTGAGGAGATTCATGGCCGTGGGAGATGCATTGGGTGCCAATGGAGATGGAGGAAAAGAGCTCGGACGTTACGACCAACTCTCTGCCATCACAAAGGTGCTCTATGCAATGGCCCAAGATTCCTCTGAATCGGCTGCGGCCGTTTGGAGTCGTCGGGTTGGTATCCTTCAAAATGCTCATGCAAAGAGGTTGAGAGATTACGAAGTTAGGGCGATGGAAGACGAAGAAGCAAGTCCCTGGCCTTCTGTCGGAGTCTTCTTGTTGTTAAAGGCCTCCACGTTGATCTTCCCCGTCACGGATAGGCGCCACCACATTATGACTCCCATTGACCTCCTCCTTGGACAGCTTGTGGCCCAAACCCCAATCACCAGTGTGCACGATCTAATTCTGGGTATCTTGTGTTCCACATTGCTCATTGAAAATGGTGTCGAAGCCAAGCGGGTAGCACCGGAAGCTTTGGCGTATCTATCTGGAGTCATCAGACTGTTCGCCTCCTCAGCAACTCCGTTTGCCCTTCCTACCTTGGAGGGAGCCTATAACCTGCCTGAATTTGAAGAGATCCGAGGAAACTTGCGAAGCCAGTCGGACAATGAGAGTGAAATCCCAGCGCTGCAATTGGAAATCAGCTTTGCAGATCCTAGCAACAACGCTGTTGGACCTGCAATCCTTGGAGCGTGTCTTCACATCATTAAATCTTTTGCTACGAAGATGAAACAATTTGAAGGTGCACTGTATCACCACGAAATGCTGGCTGAGGTTAGTGATAGCCTCCTAACTCTCCGACCAAAGGACCTTCCCACTTGCCTTCGTCAGAAAATTGGATCCGTGGCGGCATTGCTTTCCAACCTCGTCGGGGAGGCTCGAGCTCCCCTTCAACGAGGAAAAGTGGAAGATCATACTGGCATCAAGACTCTTGCTCCTCGCTTGGAGGATCCTGAACGTTACTCTATGTCCCGTGACAAGGGCAAGAAATCTGTGCAAGCTGCTATCGACAGAACTCGCCGTGAATTCAAGCGAGAGCACAAGGCTGTCTCTAGAGAACTTCGAATGGATGCTAACTTCATTGAGCAAGAGCGACGTTCAGAGAAGAACAAATCCGATTCTAAGGCTCGCGCGAAGCGCCAAAAGAACTTCGCTTGGTTGGAGGGAGAGCAGGCGGCAATGAATCAACAAGTGGCCCAAGGAGGTGGCCTACTGAAGGGTGGTGGAATGGGAGCCGCGCGATCGAAGGCAGCGTCTGGAAAGTTGGGTATCAAAAAGGGTGGCAAGTTTTAATTCTAAGTACATTAGTCATCAGAAGTTCCAATCGCTAGGTGCTCCCGGAGTAGCGGGTCTCCGTACCCACGAAAAGAACAACTGAAATTGGACCGGAACCACTCTCTAGGCTTTGGCGAGCCCCAAGGTACATTGGCTATGGTAGGGGTTGTCAATTGCTGTAGCTCTTCTTCTCGGTGCTTCTCAAAGGAGTAGACTCGTGAATTTTCGACGAAGAAGGTACCGCTCAAAGGTACATTAACCATATTGTATGCCTGTACATCCATCAATGTATTCCCAAACGCAGCCACCAGCACAGATCGAGATTGACCCGTCATTTGAAATGGCTGCACCACATTCTTCCATAGAATCTCCGCCTTGAAGTGGTGTGTTTGACGAGATATCAGCTCCATTACTACCAACTGTCTCATATTCCCTCCAAAGCCAAGAATGGGACCATCGGGTAAGCGGTGGTTGTCTTGTCTTAGATTGTGCAAGAATTTCCGAGTTGTGGATGCCAGCGAGACCGGCCTGGACGTCACGTATACAATGTGCACATCCTCGTCCACAACGAGGTCTGAGAGCAATTGACATACATCGTCATGACAGTGACTATAGTTTTCTGTCAAGATAGTATCGTAGATCCCCCCTGCGTTGCTACATGTAATCGTCCCATCAATATCAGAAACAATAACTTTGTCAGTGGCTGACCACAGGTAAATGTTGGCCAACGCAACACCGACAACCACCCCGTTATGGAGAAGCAGGTATCGGACAGGGTTTCTTCCAGGACGTAGGGCATGGCCCAAATCTGTCGCCCGAATTGATCCACCGGTGGGTCCATCGATATCCACGTCAAACACCCGCCTATTGTTTGAATTGTTGCCACTGCTTGTGCCATTCTGACCATCATTCACCATGGAGTCCCAACTAGCACGGGCAAGAATCTCATCCGAAGAAAGATCCGACGTCCCCACTTCCAGTATGAGTTTGTATTCGTCAGTAATTGTTTTTGGGAAAGTGACGGTGAAACTCTGATGAAAGAAATATCCCTTGTCCGATTGAACAACCACGAGATCGTACGCGTTTCCGACAACGACATCGTCATCAGGATTTCTGATCGTGTCCAAGCAAGCTGCACAGCAGAAAGGAGACTGTCCGAGTCTAGGAGACGGCAAGGAATGTTCTTGATTTCTCATTTGTTCTGCAAACAACCAAGTCAAGAGGATATGCACAAGAATCATGAATGGCGGGTCGCCAATGATGACGATCGGATTTTTCCAGTGGCCAACGTTCACCATTTTTCGCCAAAAGAAAGGACCGTTCGTCCGCCTGCCTGTTCGAACTCTACTGAAGAGCTCACAGTCAATGAGTGGAAATCTAATATTTTATTATTATAACGTGTAAAGTAATTCTCATTGTCCCGAGAGGATTTCTACTGCTAGTACCTCGTCGATTGTACACCGTAGTGTACTAGTAGTTGACCTCAAAAACTTCCATCAAAACGCAAAAAGGCTTCTCCTTTAAGACTCCCCCTTCAACCAGTAGAACTGGGTACAACAGTCTTGTGCAAAACGGAGTAGCAAAGCATCTTGATCCTCCTCGCCGTTATCTTCCTGGTGATGGTGGTCGTAGTCCGCAAATAAGATAGTAGGATCAGGATGAAGAGGAGGACGAACACCAGCAGCACTACTGCTGGTAGTGAGGAACGGGACTGGTGGTGGTGGGACTCCTGCTGAGACGACCACACCACCAGGTCCTGCGCCCGATACCACCGGCACTGGTTTCGATGACAGCAACGAGACGCTTTGCTGGTTGAATCGTTCATCAGGTTGCTCCTCGTACAAAAGAAGTTCTTCTCCAAAAGTCAGCATGGCGGCGTTCTCGTCCTTCACTTCATTTCTCGGGATAGTAGTAGTACTAACGCAGCGTATCCCTTCTTGGTGGTGCATCTCAGCTGGTGATGATAGTAGTGGTAGCCTATTCTGCTCGTCCCTGGTAGTAGTAGGTGTAGAAGGTCTTGCTTGTGCCACTAGTTCTCGTCCTTGTTCTTGTTGTGGTTCTCCTCGACATAGTACCGCTATTTCCGCTGTAGAGGAAGAAGGGCAAGAGAGTACCTGTGCGGGATCAATAGGTTCTTTGTTCTGTTTCTCTTTTTGTCTTAGAACTCTTTTTCTTTCAACCTTTGATTTGGACGAGGACTTGTACATGTCTGCCAGTAAGTCTCGAAGGACATACCCAATCTTTTCACGGGCAACATCATCACCTGCAAGGTACCATCGCAGATCTTTCTTATCATTCGGATTCCTTGTAACGAACAGCCCACCTTCTCTGAGAACGACTTCTTGGATACGACTCACGGTACTTGTCTTGGCGCTTCTCCCGGTGGCGTTAGCATAGTCCTGGACATAGTTTGACGCCAGAACTCGAAGTCTGAGATTCCCCAAGTTACTTTTGGCTTCCTTTGAACGCCCAATTATCACGGTGTTTCGAGTCGGGTGAAAGCTCTCCGGCAATGCCACTAGGATGGGTTGCTTGCCCTTCTTCGTGGTGTTCTTGGTCGTCATCGTCCGGTAATCAATAACTCCTCCTCCATCACCCGTCCTTCGAGGAGTGCTGCCGTTGTTTGCGACTTCCATCCGTGTTCTTCGTGGCACTCCAACACCAATCTTTGGTGATATCCACGACGGGACTTCTTCATCAAGAATCCTCCAATCTGCTTCGACTGACATTTCGCCAAGCTCTGCAAGTGGCGGCAGGAACATCATTCTTTTTGAGACCCCGCTGATCCTTTCAGTTTTGTCAACAATCCTGTTGGGAGGATCGAGTTGTGAAGGAGGCGTATTAGTTGGTGGGGTGGTGAACTTCCTCTCCCTTCGAATTTCAGGGACATCAGTGAAAAGTGCTCAGAAAGGTACTGAGGAGATGCAGGATGCTTGAATTTACCGAACTGCTAGAAAAGTAACAATATTTGAAGTTCCGACAGCTAGTTCTGTGCTGGCTTGAGCATTAAAAATCCTTGCAATATGTCGATCGGATCAATGCCGAACGGCTTAGTACTACCGGTAGTAGTACGAGTACAAATTCTGGGGCTACATGCTGCAGAAGTTGAGAGATGGATGACGGTGAATGATACTACTGGTGATGATGCTAATTTTAACTACCGGTACTAACAATACAACCACCACCAGTAGTACGATTAGTTGAAATAATGTTGTCAATAAAGAACAGGCCTGAGTTACGAGGAACTACGAGTAGTAAAATGTTTGAAGTTCGTAGTTAGTGAAGTAGCTATCACTAACTAATAAGCAAAATCGCATCAGCCTTCGTGACTGACAGGTACTAACACCCGAGATGGTTAAATGTCGTCAAGAACAGTGCTCGCACGAAATGAATGATGTTGCTGCTCTATTCTACGTAGTGGAAGCTCATGTTAGTACTTGTTGTTGATGCCTCTTGTTCCGTGCTGGTGAGGCATCTTAGCCTGCGTTTGTTCGGTTCACTCTAGCTACCTAGCTAGTTGAGCCCCCTCCGTCTGACTCACTTCCTTGGCTGGACAAACACCCATAATTTCGAAAGCGCAGTTTCCATTCAGGATAGTTATTACGAGTAGGCAGGTTCGCTCAGCAGTGCTGTTCTTCTTGATGGACACTGTCTCACACCCTGGATATTGGCTATCCACACTGTCACCACCTTTAGGCTCTGTCGTCCTCCTTGCACCTGCCTAGCTGCCTACCTTCCATCCGAGCAAGAATGGCGACGGTACAACATACTACGAGCAAAAAAGGGGTTGTGGGAACTCGTGCAGACAATTTTCACGTATGTAAGAAGTATAAAAATATTTGTCCGACACCAATATAAAATACATGAATGGATAGATCTTTTCTTATATTTTTCAACGGTATGTCGTTTACGAATGTCAAGTGACCAGGTGAAGAGCTATGGCACTTTGAATGTACGGAAGAAGCGGTCGAATTCCCGAAACCCCTACCTCGTAGACCCAGTACAAATTCTACAGGAAAACCACAGACATTTTTTGGCTACACATCGGTTTTTTTACGCACACCCTTCCGCACCCCAAGGTGCGACCATGGCTGCACCATGCACCTCACAAGGTACGCCATTGATCAGGAGTATCAATGGCTGCAGGATCATTATTAGGATGTCGTGGAGCAGGATCAACAGGCGGAATGACAGCAGGAGCACCACCAGGAGGAGGAGCAACAACAACGTGACAACCAACAACAACAGGTTCTTCTTCAACAATTGGTGGTGGAGGAGCACAAGGTTCGGAATCCGGAGCTACATGGGCATTGGCAGGAACAGGTTCTTCTTCAAAGCCACCAACATCATGACAGCAGCATCCAGCAAACGTTGTTGAGTTGGGTCTCTGTACGTCGTGGTGAACGATTTCGGTATTTTTGCATTTTTCGTGAGCACCCCTTTCCAGCCAACCCAAATGTTTTGGCGCGTACATTTACGTCCGTACGCCGTACGATATGTCAATGGTTTGGATACACCTCATTGGTGGAAACCTTAACGGACGATTGGGCGTGCCGGCGATCTGTCTGTAACCGTTTTCAAACAATTTTCCCCATCGCAGGGCCGCAGCTAAACTTTGTCGAGTTGTTCTGTTTGCGCATGGATGTTTCAACGAACATGAATACTATCGTCGGAAAGCTTGTTAAATGTAGATACTGATACCACTTTTATTTTACATTTTCCTCCTAGCTGGGGACTTGCTGTGAGCCAACCAAAAAATTCGCCCCCGCGAGTTCCCACAACCTGTGCGAGTTCCCACAACCCCTTTTTTGCTCGTAGTAGTATGGTACTGTTACTTTACCAATGTTAGTGGTAGTGGCAATTTGTACTTTTTCCGATACGAGGATTACCACTGTATTAGTCACAGAGAAATAGTACTATGCTACACGGTCGCCAGACCCTATTATAAGCTCTTGCTTTTCCAACCTCGGGAAACCAGTCCAACCATTAACAGCAATGGCATTGTCACCGCCAGCGTCATCGTGGCGGTCACCCTCAGTTGACCACGTCGCTCATACTCATAGATGGCGTTCAACAGCTCTTCAGAATGACTAACAAGGCCGTACTCTTCTCGAATAATATCTGCCGCCTTCTCTCCAATTGCAACGCAGCTGGCTTGTGTATTCCCTGACACGATTTGGGGCTGGATCGAGGCATCAGCAACTCGCAGCCCCTTCACTCCAAACACTTTCAAAGAATAGTCCACAACTCCAATATTGGAGTTGCGACCCATCCGACAAGTACTCGTTGGGTGATAGAGAGTGGTCGCATACCGACGAATATATTCTTCGAGAAATCCAGTAGGATAGTCATCAGCTCCCAGGATGCTAGTAGGGGGCGAGGGGTCTGAGATATGCGGAACGTTGTACTGATCACAAAGATCTTTGGGCCAACAAGGCGTTGGTGATAGCAAGTCCTGAAACGGCACCGATTGAGCAATTCGGATTGCAGTTCTCATGCAGTCGATAACATTCTTCATGTCGAGATCGCCTTTGTCAGTGAAATACTCTGGAAGTATTGTTAGCCCATTGTTGCTTTTTCGGTCACTGGAGATGGACAATGTTCCTGTGCTTTTTGGTTGTAGCAAAGTACATACAAAATGCACTCCTTCAGCGTTTGGCCTCCACTCCGCAGGGTCAACCATCATGTCATCGAAGTTCATTCCCAAGTTGTTCTGTGCCAAGCCTTTGTCAGCTGTTGCCGCAAAAAAACCAACTTGTAAGTTGGGCGACGCTGTTTCGCTTCCATTCTTGGCATTAGAAGAATAGAACAAGGTAGCATCGTAGCAACAAGAAGTGAGGACACCCTTTCCACCTAGAAGCATATTGAGTATGTTTGGTAAGAAAACTGCCAGCCCTTCTGCCTTGCTTGAGTTCATGCTTCCAATGTCTTGTTTGCCTTGACCCAACTTTGGAGGGAAACGCAAGAATGCCGTGGGATGATCTAGCATATTTCTACCAACCTGTGAAAGAGAGAGAGTCTCACCGTCTGGCCCAATTCCAGACTTCAACAAAATTTGAGGGGATCCAAGGGCTCCAGCGGACAGAATGACTTCTTTAGAAGCATGCAAGTCCAAAGATGCCATCAAACCCTGTGGGCCTCTGTCTGGAACCAGATGAACTCCTTTCACAGACAAGATTCCGTCCTGCTTCTCCAGAATAAGGGACTCACAAGTTGTTCCCGCCAACACGAACAAGTTGGGGCGCCGATTACCTCCACCCCTTAGCAGAGGATCAATATAAACTCGGGCAGCATCGCACCGAGTTCCTCGTCGAACTGTTTGCTGCATGACGCCGGCAACTCCAATGCCATTGTGCGACGACTTTCCTGCCGTAGGACAATAATTGTAGTCCCCAGCTTTAAATCCAACGGCCTCGCAAGCATTGACAAATTGCACCGCCAGGCTTGAAAGTGGATTCCTTGTTGAGATGCCATAGCATCCAGTACTTCCGTGTCCTGCAGACGGGACATGCTTCGGGTCGCATTCCGAAACATTTTCGATGCGATCACGAAAGAGTGAACCAATGTCCTTCCAACCCCAGCCTTTTGCTCCATGTTTAGATTCCCAACTATCATAGTCATTGGGGTGTCCACGAACCCACGCCATATAGTTGATGCAACTGCTGCCGCCTAGACCTTTTCCACGAGGCCAGAAACTGCGACAGTTTGTCTCTGGTTTGGCCCCTTCATATGTGTTGATTCGAGTGCATGCATTAGGTAGTTGTGGTTCTGCATAATACTCCCAGTCGTAGGGAGAATGCTGCAACTTGGCTACTGCCACAGGAATTGTCTTGTTAATACGATCTTCGAGGGCATGGTCCTTGGGACCGGACTCAATGAGGAGTACCTTGACACTTGGGTCTTCGCTCAGTCGAGAAGCCAGGGGACATCCGGCAGTCCCAGCTCCAACAATGATGAAGTCAAATTCTTTGGAGGTAGCGAGACGTCCTCCAGGGGCAAAATCTTCGAGGGATAAAAATGGCATGATGGTGTTGTGGTGTTGCCAAAGATTGTTTTTGTGCACACAACACAAAAATATTGAGGAATGCCTGTTGTTGTTGTGAGAACCCTTTTTTTGTGATGTAGTGGTGGAAAGGTATCCAAGAAATCAAGTGGGAGGATTCAGCGCCAGTTTTACTTAACGCGTATCTTTGCTTGGATTGGAAAGTGGATAGAACACCGGTGTCGGATAGACATGACACGGTTCATTTGTGACGCCTCGACGGTTTGACCATGACAACTGTGCCATCAAGAAGATCTCCAACAAGGCAAATTATTAGTGGTGAGCTTAAGCAATGAATTAGTGGTGGTTTTTGGCGAATGGTGACTTCGTCCACTTTCATCATTGCCCTGATTCTTCCAACCAGAGTAGAAGAAGATCCTTCGTTGAACCACCTCCCCCAGCGGCATGCTGAACGTGAAATTCTTTGTTCATACGAGTGTTAGTACAAGAATACCCCCCACGCATCCTAGCGTTGTTCTGTTCTTTTGTTTCGAGAAGGAACCGTCCAAGGAGGTGAAAAGAAATCCTTCATGACAGTTCTGATGCGATCAAAGAGGCAGCAACAACGTGAATGCACCCTTTGGTCGTGGTCTTTGTGCACACTGCTCCTTTAGAATATGGAGTGAACATTGGTAGCTTCATAAGAAGCAGGGATGAATCAAGGTTGAACGAGTTCTTTTTAAAAAGACCTTATTCTAGATCTACGGTTTCTTCACTGTCCATAGTCGTTGTGGTTGTTGTGGTTAGTACCGCAGAAGGACCAGGATTGACCACTACACCTCCTGGTGGTTTGACATCCTGACTGGGCGCTGGAAGGTTATCAGAAGCCGAAGTCGGTGCTGGACAGTGTCCAACAAGAATGACATCGTCATCATCGTCAGCCGTCTCCGCCATGGCTGCTTCCATAGCTTCCAAGAACACCTTCGGTACGCCACCTTGTTGTTGATCAAGGCGATAGAGAGAACATTGCAACGCCTCGCATTTCGTTGATAACCAAACACCCCAAGAGTCTTCTGGTACTTTGCCCAACATTCCGCGGAGTTCTGAAAAATAGGAAGACGGTAACGTGCCATACCACTTTTTGCATTTGTTTTCCAAGGAAACCAACTCAACAAAATTGCGCCGAGCTTCCGATGCAAGGATAGGTTGAAATGTCTCGCCATGGCCATCTGCCAGCAACCAAGAATCTGGAAAAATCTCCAAGAGCGATGGTATTGTCGTTACCATGTCCAAACGATCTTGAAAGTTTCGTTTCCTGGCTTCTTCATGTTCCACTCGGAACTTTTCACTCTCCATTCTAGTCATGTCCATTTTCTTGGCTTCCTCAGCCTCTTCTCGTTGGTTCACGATCCACATCATGACTTGATCTGCTGTCACTTGATGTACCGGAATGTGCTGACAGTTGATTCCATGTATAATCTCATTGCGATCTGGAAATCCCATTTCCATGAGCTGGAAAACGAGGCGTTCTTGATGCGGGTTGGTACTGGTATTGGTACTCATAGCATTATTGGATATAGAAGCCATTATAGAGGAGGGCTCTGTGTCCATGTCTCCAAACTCAGGATAGTAGCAATCGCGGGCAAGCTGAGCATCATTGTGAACCAGCAAGGACGAGTGTCGGAGTGGAGTGGGGTATGCATTTGACCCATGATGACCTGCATTGCCAGGATGGGGACCATAGTAGGATGCTGTGACAACCAGAAGCGATCCAGCGTTGTTGACTGGATGGTCGGGCCGTGACGCCGGCGCCGACGCAACAGGCGCTGGTGTAGGCTGATGTCCCATGCTGGTGTCCATCTCTGTATCCTCGCTGGGTGGCGGCATTTGGGCACTGGTCATTGCATCCCAGTAGCCATTGAAGCGATTTCGCAGGTAATCGTTAGAATGTAAAGAACCACCGTAGGAGTCATGAAACACAACGTTTCCGTTGCTTCTGGCAGCATAAGGTGCTGCACTAGTAGAAGGGGCTGCTGCAGCTGTACCAGGTGCTGTTGACATTCCAGTAGCAGCAGCGCCATTGCCAGACGCCGAAGCCCTTGAAGTGGAAGCTCCTGTTGGGGGAGAGTGGTGGGCATCAGCACGTTGTCGCTTCTTACTGGCGGAAGCTCTGGGTTGTATGGGTGAATTTGCCGTTTGGGTTCTGGATGCTTGCCGCCTAGTGGTTGGTGTAGATGCCTCGCCGTTGCCAGCGGCGTCCTCGCTGTTCTTGGCTGCTTTCTTCTTGGGCATGATAGAGAGGTGGTGTTGGGTTATAGAATCAATGAATCTGCAGGGTTTCCCTTGCAGCAATAGACAAAACAAGCACACACGATAAAAGGAAACACGTATCACAATCTCAAAACAGGATGTTTTTTGCATCACAAAACGACGACACAACGGCGTTCCATCATAGGATACTAAATTTGGGGCTGTCGGTCAGACAGTCTCTGACACGCCCTGATTCATTCCCGCCTGTCACCCGGGTACTCTTCCCATAGTTCCCAAAACAATAATTATTCGTGTTTGAATAAGAAGATAGGCGATCGGTGTCAACCGAGGCCCTTTTTACCCGTAAAATAACGTCCAGGGAGCTCACGCCGTTGAATGCTGCTGATGTGTATACCACGTCTCACAGAAGTCGCATGGCCAACACAACGAATACTTCCTCCTTTGGGGGATCATTGGCAGAGTTTTGTGCAATACTACCTGGTACTACTGCTTCTTGTTGGCTTGGTTCCTTGCGGCTGCTGCCCACCAGCAGTAACACTACTTGTAACAACTTGACAATTGTTGTTGCTCGTCCCAATTGAGAGTAAAGCAAGCAAGAGACAACACAGCAAATCGAGTACTCCAATCATCTGACTATCTTCATCCTCTGATCCAGACAGATGCATTCGGCCGTTCGAAGCAAAATCGCTTCGTATGAAGCACACAACCAAGATGTCCGTCGGTATTCTCCATCCCCTTCTAGAAAGGATCCAACGACTCGAAACTCCCCTAGTGCGTCTCCCATGTCTACACGCCATACAGCTATTGCAGCCACCAAGGCTCGAGATCGACAACGAGGAGATCGCAGCAACGATCCAGAAGGAAGACGAGCAGCATCTCCTTCTACAGTTGTGGCCTCACAAAGTAGAGTCTCTAGAATGAGACAGGAGCAGTATGCGAGTGCTGCCGAAACACAAGAAGCTATTACCCAACAACCTGTTGATGCTGTTCCAGCCGTGGTGGACAGGCGAAAACTCATCAAGGAGAGAAGAACTCAACAGCAAAAGAAGGGGGATGCTCTTCCAGGTCATCATCATGAGGGTGATGATCATTATGATCATCCATCTGCTCGTAATAATGACTACAGACCCGACGCACCTGTGGCATCCGATCAAACTGGGCCCACCAAAGTTTCTACCCCTTTGCATCAAGCGGCAACACCGGTTCATCACAACAACGAGTCCACCAGCAAACCCTTGTCCGCTAGAATATCCAAGATGCAACGAATGCAAAAGATGAAAAGCCACCACGACACAAGCAAGGCTGGAACAACAGCCCCCGTTCCTGTCGTACAAACACCCACCAGTGCAGCCGCCCTCCCATCGCCCCACAACGAGAGAAGTGCTCCTCGTCGACAACGCCACAATAGTATCCAAAAGAGTCGAGCTAGACGAAAGAGTGACACTCCGGCAGAAGAAAAGAAGATTGAAGTGCAGACACCAGATGGATTTCCTCCTAATCGTACACCCACTCGAAACCAAGGGTCGTTTTCCAGTGCCCCGATGACTTCACCCGTCTCCGAGGCAGGCGATACCTATGGGCCACCCACTGACCATTCCGTGGATCCTACAACCGACGACGAGGCTACTCTGACCAGTGTGAGAAGAATCATGGCAAGAGATGGCTCTGATTTGAATTATCACGTGTTGCAACCCAAGCCTGTACACAACGATGATGCGTCCTATTCTTATGCAAGCAAGTGGCACGATAGCAATACTTCTCAAGGATACCCCGATGCTGGGAGACCGATGGGCCGTAGCAAGCGTGGAAGTCGAACCAAATGGAATTCCTCCGATGCAGGGTCCAATCCTGGTGTGTTCCAAACAGCGTATTCCAGTGACTATGAGACGGACGGTGAAATCAGTAAAACCAGCAAGCAATCCAACATGTTGGATGGACCTTCTCAGTCGCAAGCTACCGATGTGAATGAATTCTTCTCATCTTCAAAATATCCAGGTAACCGCAGACCCGAAGATGACGACCGGACGTTTGAATACGGTGATAGAGACGATGATGACAACCTGAGTGCATCCCATATCGCTCGATTGCGCCGAGAAAATGAAGCGTTGAGGAATGGCGTCTCTTATAATGCCCAAGAACCACAGAATGCTGCACCATCGTCCCTCATTAATCAGGAAGACTTCAAACATTACACTAAGGAATTGGGAACTCCGTCTTCGGTTGCGGTCGGGCTGGCAGTAGCGGGTGCTGCGACAATTGGATGCATTGCTCTGGGTCCAGCTAGCCTGCTTGTGGGGGCGGCAGCAGTTGGCGTAGGCGTGGGAGTTATGCAAATTCCAGATGAAGAACGAAACAAGATGCAAGAGCGACTCCAAAAAGTCGTTGGCGACTATCATGACAAGGCTGTCGATGTAACGGAGAAGCTGTCCAACAGCTGCGCGGCTGGGTATGAAGAATCAGGTATGGCTGAGCATCTTCCACAATGTTTGTCTCTCACAGGACTGGAGGGCAATGGCATTCGTGATACCGAGTCCTTGAGGTCGGAAAGAAAAATGTCGGCCAACGATATCGACTCGCCGGAGCCTGTCTCGAAAGGAAACCCCAAGATGCCTGCCCCAGTTCCTCAAGTCCAAGAGGTTCTTCCACGAAATGAGATGCCGCCAAGTATGACGGAGCGACCAAGAAACAAAAATGTGGCTTGTCTACGGAATGGTATGTATGCATGTCGGAATCACAAGGACGATTATACGAGTCTGAGACTAACATGCTGTTTTTGCAACTCCCTGCAGCTCGGATTATTCCCATCGGTCAAATTTATGGCCTTGATCCTGCTGTTCAACCCAAGGCATGGTTGGACGTAGTTGCAAGTGTGAACACTTCGGAAGATGAGAGGAACGAAGCCTTGGAAGAAATCTTGATCCTCTCGAAGGATAAGAAGCGAGCTCGCATTCTTTTGGATGAGGGTATATTGGATTCTATTTTGTGGATAGTGGATCGGTATATCGAAAAGACGATAGCCAAAGAGAAGGGGTGGTCCAATGGGGTCGTATCACCTAACGAGAAGCGAGCAGTCAAGCTTGCTGCAACGTGTTGCGTCACTCTTGGAAAAACACATTGTGCTGCAATTCACACCGAAGGTGATTTGCAGTTGATGAGCTTGTACGATCGGGGTTCCGTGCCAGAAGAACGTCAAGTAGCCCAAATGCTCCATGAAGTTGCTCATCACATTCGAACGACCAACACCACAGATCCAACCATTGTGATCCCCAGCAAGGAGGTATTTGCCTTGAGGAAGTTAAGCCTATTACAGGCGGAAGATTTGGCACTAACCATCAAGCAGATTGCAGATGGAAATCTTTAAATTTTTACAAGTGTGTGTTAACATAACAGTTGAATACATACCGGATTGTCGTTATCTACACACATCGCAAAGTGTCATTGGCTTATGCATGTTATGATACTGTCTTTTCTACTATACCAGTCTAGGAGTTATGTGTAGTTTGGTTTGTGTTCCCTTGGTGGCCACCATGTACTAGTACTAACAGTAGACTTAAAGTAAGCAAAGTTGCTTTCACTGAAAAAATGCGTTTCTGCTTTGGTTTAAATAATGTTTTAAAACTTGGCCGGTAAATATTCCACAAGAACAACTCTGTGGGGTTCTTCTCAGAGTACTGTATTGTTTTACAAAAAAGACTGAAAGACAAACAAAACGTGGACGGGTGGCTTGACCGTTCAAGACCAAAAAGCCACATCAGGCTTTGGCCGAGACTCCATCTGCTGAGCTTAGTTGGTCCAAGGTACTACTTGAAATTGTGCGACGCATCGACTTGGGTGACACCTCTCCTAATTGGTCGGCGACGTGCTTCTTTCCAACCGTGTTGCTTGTTTGCAAACCAGCTGAGTGGTCACACAACAAGATTTTGGCCACCAGTACGAGACCTGGTTGTGGGACCAAGCCTAGGTTTGATGGAAGGCAACTGTGTTCCATTGGAGTGCGAACCAAGGGGTTTCTTTGGGGGCTCCATCACATGTTCCTCCGTTGGATGCTGCTGAACAGACCAAGAGGTGGATACAAAAGATGGTTGAGAGCTTCCAGTCAAATGCCGCCACTCCCTTGCCAAGAGCGTGGCTAATTCGGTCCCACTTTGTACGTTCCCTGCGGAGCAGTGGGCCTCGTAGCTACTCTTCAAAAGTTCTATCGCTTCATTTTCTTCAGCACTCCTGCGATGTGCAGGTCGCAAAAGCATCAATCGGATCGACATGAACTCATGAAAAAGGGTAGAACTGTCAACGCTGGTTGGGCTTGACTCATCGCTCAGCGAAAGGGAACGATTGTGCAACGCCAGTTGTTCCCCTAGCATTGAGATGATTCCATGGGCGGCGACATCACCAGACGAGTTGTTCCTGGGAGTCGTACCATTTGGAAGTTCTTTTGTAGACTGATCTTCCATGGGAGAAATCGGTTCTTGGCTTCTGGGGGCTACCTCACCAGCCACAGGCGGCTGGGGTTCTAGTTGGTCGCCAAGCTCTATAACGAGCTTCCACTTGGGCTCTGGTGAGTAGCGAGAAAATTCCTCAGCGCACTGCTTTGCCATGGTAGTGTCTTCTTGAACGCCATTGCAGCTATAGAGAATAACAACCATACGACCTACACCAGGTGTGGAGAACGGAATCCCAGTGGCAGTTCGCACACCGTACTCTTTCGCACCACCAGCTCGAAGGAAGTCCTTGGGGTCGAGCTCGTCGACGTCAAGTTCCCAAACTGTTTCCCCGCTGGAGTACACTCGTCCAACAAGGCCAACGCCCGGGGTGAATGTAAAACCCTTCGAATATTCTCCAAACTTCTCCAAGGAAGACCAGACGTTGCCATCTCTTAGGTCCCTCCTTGTTACGGAACCAGCATGGAAAAGTTGAACCTCGTGGTCACTGCCTTCGACGAAGGAGGGGACCCACGCATCAGCATGTTGGAACGGCAAGTTATGCTTCTCTAGATACGTGGTAATGGCTTCGAGGAATGGATCCCGAGGTTGACTGACTGGATAGACTTCAAACTTGCCAAACGAGACTCCCAGCATATCTTTGGAATCGTCTTCAGTGACACGCTCGGATGGATCGATGAGGTCGGTAAGACTGCTGTCGAGGTAGTCCACAGAGGTATTAACCCCATCAGCCTCTTCCAGAGCAGCAGGAATCTCCATTTCGGAAAAGATATCGTTGGCCTTCTCGACCAGGTCTGAAGTTGGTACAGACGAAGGAACAGTTGGAGCGTTTGGTTCAGGCATTGGAGCACGAGAAGACTCATGAGGCTTGGTGCTGAACCCCATCCTCTTACGACGAACATTACGCATGTGCACTTCAGCCAAGGACGATCGTCTCTCGTAATCGTCGAGACTGGCGAGGTACATGGACGCATCCAAAAATGGATATCCAACTTGTAGACAGAGATCAGAGAAGAAGGAACGCCATTGCTTACTCAAATTGAATCCAATCTCAAGCTTAGCGTATTCTGTGGCCAAACTCTGGATGAAGGCGCGCTCGAGTTTGCTCGCCACAACACCGTCATGATGAAAATCAGTTTGGGTGGTGTCTGGCCCTGCCAACTCGAAACCCCTGGCAAGCTTGGCATTCTTCATCTTCTTTGTGAGACGACTAGCCTTGCACGCCAACAGGTCACCAATGAAAGCCGACAGTTTGGTTCCGTGAGCAATCGGCAGCTGGCCATGGTCAAATGATTTCACAAGGTACTCAACAAACGCAACCTCCTCGTCTCCCCAACGACCAGTGCGTAGAGTATCAGAATCCGACGTATTGGTTGCTAATGCTCGCTTCCCCATCGAAAACACAAGCTGTGCAGTTTCGATTTCTCTTTCGGACATCTCATCGTCCCTAGTGCGCTTCTGCCCAGAAACCTGAGGAACTTGAGAGCTCTTGGGAGAATGGGACGGATGTTTGCTGGTTGCTGCTAAACGGAGTTTCACCGCCTTCTCCAAGGGTTCAAAAGAAAGTGGCAACACTCGAACTCCAGAAACTGGACCAGTACCACAAAGTCCACAAATTAAACTCTGGCTGGTCACTGGACCAACAGGCAAATTGGCCTTGTCAGCCTTTGTGCCATCGAGAATCAGAGAAAGAGGACAACAGATCTAGCAACGGAGGGGAGTAGGGACAAAATATTGGTGAGTGGAATATCGACCTTACAATGCGTGGGATCGCTCCTTTGCAAATGGTACCAGCTACCCAGCAAAACATCTCCGTGCCGGCCTTTCCACAACCACAAACAAATTTCGCCAGTCATTGCGCTACTTTGTTGTCGCTACAAAGTTGATCAAATTCAGCACTTACCACATGGAGGAAACATCCACACCCTTGTAGCTGCAAGTCGCAATTGTCAAGATTGCACACTGAGCAAAGATTCGAAGGCTCCACCATGACAGTTGCTCTCAGGGAACCACGATTGTTGTGGTCTTCGTTGTTTTTTGTGTGAGTGCGTTGGAAGAGTTTGGAGAAATACAACTATTTTGCAGACGACGGAAGATTGCCAACAGCAGCATCTACTTGGAATTTCTCCTACACCTAAGCCATAATTAATGTGGGCCTGTTGCGAAGGGAATGGCCAGAGCATTACTTAGAGATTTCGCCTCATGGCAGCTGGCAATATAAGTGTGGATGATTCGATTACAATGACTGGCGCAACTTCCGTCGCAGGAGAGGAGCCAATTTGGGCTTATATCTCCGACGTGTGGACTGTGAGAAGAAAGAAGAGTACTGTAGAATGGAAGAGGAAAACAATCCAATCGCATTAGTCAACAACAGTCGGGACATCCGGGTAAAAAATTGGACAGACAGACGATCGGATTGCGACGTACTAGTACAAACAACACAACATCAAATTGTTTGACAGCAACAACATCGCTCCCTGGTTCCTTTGACCTTCTCTTCGCCTTTCTTCCTAACACTATCAACCATGACCTTCACAAGCACTCCTCCCCGCAATGTTCTTCGTGGACTCCTCCGTCAGTTCAAGAACAAGAAGGAAATCATGAACTTGGAGACTCAACTAGCTCCCAATCAGCAAATCTTGTCCAAGTACCGATCGTTCCAAACCATCGAGCCCCAATGGAAGGCAGAAGAATTGAGAAGAATTGCCTATGAATATCTTATTCTGAAACAGGATTTGACAGAACGTTCTAGGTTGCATCAATTGGATGCGGGAGCGGAGGAGCAATTGTCGCCCAAGGAGCTGAGTCGAAGAGCCGCTGCTCGAGCAGGACTACAACTTCCCAAACTCAACCCCGAATTGGATTAAACCGTGGTGGTGGAAGTGCGTACGAGTTTCATAGAAGGAGGAGTGGGCAATGTCAAAATCCAAAGTAATGGTATGCAATGTGGTCCTAACACTAAAGTAGCCAAGGTTATTTAAAGAAGTGCTTAGTTCTTTCCAGAGTATGGGTTTCCATCCTTCCAGTTGGATCCAGTTCCTGCTTGGTGGATGTACCTGACGGTGGAGATCAAGTTTTGCCAGATCCAAGGATAGCGAGTGTAGTTAACTCCGTGCTTCTCGCAGACACGGCGAACGGTAGGAGCAATGAATGGGTACCAGGCAGAAGACATGCGGGGGAAAAGGTGATGTTCAATTTGCATGTTGAGTCCACCAGTGACGCATCCCGAAATGAATCCACCATACGAGGAAGAGGTCTCAACTTGGGACTTGTACCAGCAAACAGGCTCGCCTCCAGTCTTGGTAGGGTTGGTGGGTTCACGGTCAGAGTTTTCAAAGTTGTGGGAAAGGGCAAAAAGGATGGACAAGGTCAAACTGGAAGCGACGCCCATGACGATAATGTGTCCAAAAACGTCCCAGGACCATCCTTGGCTTTGGAAAGGAGCGATACAGTTGGTGTAAATGTACAAGAAACGCAAGAAAATAGCGTACTTGCGGCTCTTGTGAACGTAGTCACTGTCCATCTTCATACCAACTCCCAAAGCTCCACGTTGACGGAGATCCAAAATCTCAGGGTTGAAAACAGAGGACAACCAGTATCCGGCAAGGGGAAGCATGTAGTAGAAACCTTGGAAATTGTGGACAAAACTGCGGCGCGAATCACCAGGAGGATAGTCGTTGAAGACAATCCAAGGCTCGGCTCCATAACTGTCAGGGTCCTTGCTTTGGTTGGTAAAGGCATGGTGCTGCGAGAAACGAGAAAAAAGAATGATATCATGAGAAACCAGACTGGAGACAAGCACGGCCAACAATTAAGTTTGGAGTAGAATAGAAACGTACAGTCCAGTGTTGCTCCAACCACAACCACTTGCTTCCGCCAATGAAATCGGCTCCGAGACCAAGGAGGTCGTTGATCCAAGGGGTCTTGGAGGCAGCTCCATGGTTGGCGTCGTGTTGGACATTGAGTCCAATAAAGGCCTGGGAAATTCCGTACACAATAGCCAAAGCGTAGGAAGTAGTAGAGGTGACCCACAAGTACTGCAAGGAGAAAAAGAGAGAAATGTAGAAGAAAGCACGAGAGAACCATCCAAGGGTTCCAAATTCTTTTCCGCGACCGACAACCTTGAAGACTTCGGCCTTGAGTTCAAGCTCAAAAGGAGTGTCAAACTTGTATCTGTACAGGACAAAAAGGAAAGGAAACATTAGAACCAACCCCTCCAACCACGCAACAAGAAACATAGGTACAGTACAAGTACATTTGTACGAGTGCCGACGAATAAGTACGTACTCTGGACTGTAGTCGGCAATGGTTCCTACACGCTTCAACTTCTCCAAACTCTTGAGGCCAGAATGGTTGTGGTGGATCATTCGGTAATGCACAGAAACATCGTTTCCACCAAAGATACGGATAGATTCTCCTCCAGGATGCTTGAAGTCAGAAATGTCGTAGATCACTCCGTCGATGACAATTTCCGATCCGCCAAGTCCAGCGAGAGTGCACTTCTTTTCTCCCGTAGTAGCCTCGGCACCATCGTCCTTGTGGGTATTTCGTTGTCGGAGTTTATCTGCGTCTGGGGCCATCTTTGCACGATACTATCTATTGGTAGACTCTTTCTAAAACCAATGCGAAGAGAAATGAGGTCGACAAACCCGAAGAGTGATCCTCTCACTATTGTGGTAGAAGACGCTCGCTTTGGCGACCTGTTTTTCGTCCACGTCGTAAGAGAGACCGTCAGGCCAATGGAAAGCAAGGTCAAGTACGGTACTCAACTCTACGTACATTCTGTACGCCTGCCTGTCGGCATGAGAAATGGATGATGGCTTGGTACATGAATCTACGTGATGCACGTACAAAAATCCGAACATCCCATGTTGTAGTAGTAGTGGCCACGCAAATCTCCTACGAATCCAGACGCTCTCTGGTTGCACACCAATGGGAAAGATCCAATCGTCGTGTTGTCCGTCCGCATTGGAAGTGGAAAATGATGACGACGGTGCGAGGATTGGATGCCGTCGTCAAGATGCGACTGTCTTGCGACGTAGAAGTGCGACACCAACGATCGACTCTATCGACTCGACCGTTTGAAATGCCTTCCAGACCACCAAAACCATACTGAATGGCCCATTTTTGTTTTCTTCTTCGGCATGTCCTTCTATTTGGACGATGACGACCACCATGTAGGGTTGTCACAGGGATCTAATCTCCGGTTGTCCTTTCATAGTCAACACAACTCAGTACAAGCCTCTCAAGACGACAACAATTTCGTGTGTGACAATTGTGGAGGCAATCAGAGTTACTTGGATGAGACCACAGGAGGTCTCACCTGTGCCGAATGTTTCACCCAATCACAAACTATCATTGCGGCATCGCAAGAAGAAGTGGATTATGATGAAGTTATGAATCTTGCGGGTCGAGTGAGTGGAGGACACTTGGCTTCTACATCGTCACAGGGGAGTCGACGACAACGACGGCATACACGGCTTCGGGAGTTGGATCACTCGACACGATTGCCTACAACGCAAGAATGTATACAAGGCATGCAACGAATCATGAAGGAATGTGTCGAAGTCGTGGCCAAGTTGGCCCACTGCGACCGATCCCAGAAAAAGGCTGCCTTTCGAGCCGTCAAGGATATTTGGAAAGCCTACTTGTGGTCCTGGATGGAAGGGGCGGACTTTTTTGGCGCGCGATACCCTGATGTCCGCCTTTGCTTTCGAGATCAATTCCTTAGTCCCAACCTGCGCTCTCGAGTGGTCAAGAATATTGTCTACAAAGCCTATCATCAACTTCACCAGGAAATGTTCAAACAAGAGGAGAATCAACCGAATCCACAACAGCAACAACAGCAACAACAACAACATCATCTCACACAACAACGCCAAACACACATCAAGGCAGAGCCCATGTCGGTAGACCGTGGCTACAGTCACACGCAAGGGCAATCGTCAGGACCACTAGAATCGTTACCCGACTTGCCGGAATTGGTGGAACAACCGAAAGACTTGGATGAAATGTCACAAACAAGTGTCCTCACAACAGGGAGTGTAGCCAAAGCAGCAGCACGGGCAAAGAGAAGCTCCAATCCCATTGCCAAGATGATTCAGCACTATTACAGAGCATTGAAAAAGACTCGCATGGGTCGCAAGGCTGCTGCACTTTCTCTTCCTCCATCTTTGCTCATGGTGGCTGCGATCGTGACCATGGCGTTTTCTCCCATGGGAATCACGACCGTAGAAGTCCATGGTTGGATTGCCAATGGCAACCTCCCCCTTCTCAATGCCTTTTCCATCCTAACCCGACAGGAACAAAAGAAGCTATCTCCTATTGCAGAATTTTTTCGATTCCAAGAGCCTCCAACATTGGCGTCTTTGGAAAAGACGCTATCGTTCCTGCAAGTTGCCTGTGGCTACACACCCCGCCGCATCCATATCAAGAGTGCTGGCAAATCTAACAAAGTGCACGTAGCCCAATCCTCAGTCCATTTCCAACCAGGTCGATTGATCATGCCAGGAACCCTGCCTATGGTGGTTGCTCGTTTGGTGTCTCTGCTTGGGCTCTCGCAAACAGTTTTGGACTACACGCTTGCCCTTTTCGGTGTGCCCGTTGTTGATGGTAGAACGAAACAATCATTGCTACCTCGGCCAATGAGTACTTGTCGGAGTGATAGGATTTGCTCTGTCGCGCAAGTTCTTGGTGTCATTGCGTTTGCTTGCAAGCTGACTCCTGGCTGGGGAACCCAGGGGTATCAAGTTGTATCATCCAATGACAAACATGACAAGCAAGCGAAACTTGTTCCATGGAGCGAGGGCATGGTGCACCGTTTGAGTGGGTCGTTTGAAACAGGGTACCTTCCACAGTTGGAAGGTGACTTTTTGGATTCGACCAAACACGCTTTGCCAAACTTTGCCATGGCACTTCGTGTTGAAAAGGGGATGCCACAATCTACAAGACATCATGATGATGCCGTAGTGGAGCCCAGTTTGGATGTAACACGCCCTGACCGATTGGCACCCATCAAGTCGCGAAAACGGACCATCGAGGTATTCCATTGTACAGAAACGCAAGAATTCCCACCTCCACCACAGTCCAACCCCGCCGTTGATCAACTCATCGAATACATGTCTAATAAAACCGGAGTGGATCACAGCGGCATATTGAACTTTGTACAAAAGCTGGACAGAGAAGTCCGAATTCGAGGAGCCAAAGATTCCAGTGTGCTACGAATGCCCTTGCAGGAGGCACATGCATTGGCCCAAAGTGAGTGGATGGAACGGGCATCGAAACGCCAAAGACGTTCCAAAGCGATGTAGACAATGAATTGGATACAAAAATATCATGCTGGAACTGGAAGTCCATCTATGTAAATATTAACTACCCAAACGATTTTGGTTCCCAATCTTTGCACAACAAAATAGGGAAACTACTTAGCGCCATCGACCCACCCGTTGCCACCAATCCAATTGTCCCGTAATTTTCTGCTCCCTCTTGGGTGCGCTTGCTTTGTTTTGTGTCTCTGCACCACCACCTTCTTCGACCGGCTCGAGGGAGATGGGATCTGGAATGGGATACTTTTCCATGACAAATCGATGATTGTCCACGAGGAAACCTGCCGCCTGTCGATGTACCATCAGTTCCCATCGTGCCGTTATACATTGCTTCCGGTACTCATTATGCTTCTCGGCAGACTCGATCACCACACTTGCCATGGCATCATGTTTCTCCAACAGCGAGGCATGGTGTTGCTTTTGTTGTTCCATGGCTCGCATGTACATCATAATCTTTTCACCTTGCTTTCCCAGGGCCTTTCCAATAGTAGACTTAAGTTCATCTTCAATGGTCTTGATGTGCATGGAAGGATCATGCGTTTCTCGAATAGCATCGAGGTATTGATTGTTTTGTCGGTCCACATTCTTGACCATCTTGGCGCCACGTTCCCAAGTGGTAGTTTTCTCCGCAGGTGTGGAGACACTCGAGGCTAGGAACCTCACGTGGTTGGGTGTAACCTGTGTCTTTCTCAAGGTAGACAATAGCATGTGCTTGGATGACATGGTTCTTGGTTCTTTCCTTGTCCCAATATACTTTGAAAAAGTTTCTTCGACAGAACTTTTTGTTGGACTTGAAGAATCGGTCGACCCCTACCGTGTATTTGCGTGGAACCATGTTGAACGATGGCTGAAACTAATTTGGAGATGAATATTGCGAGACGATACGTGAAAAGGATGGATTTTACCACATGGGAAATATATTCCAAAACAAGCAACGGACAGACGAAATCTTTGCACACTAAAGTAGGGCAGGTCACTTTCTTTTTCTACTAACCATTACACTATTGTCCAGAAGCCGCAACTTCCTTGATATTCTGTTGTTGGGTTTCCATCCTTCGCTCCAAATACTCCAACTTTTGGCTAATCTCCGATTCACGCTTGGTCTGAGAATCCAACGACGATGTCAAATGGTCCAAAATACTCTTTTGATCATGCTTGACAAAGATCTTTCCAACACTCTTGAAATAGGATCCTTGAGAAGGGTTCTTTTCAATTTCTGCTAGTGTCAATTGGTTCATCTTTTGCTCCCGTTGAAATTTGCTCAAGTTGGCCTTGACGACATTGTATTCCCTGGCGGTTTCGGCGAGCTGCATCCTCAAATCATTCAGCTCCTGTGCTGTGGCATTGTCCACTCTCCTGTCCGACATTTGGGTAGTTGCTTGCGAAGCCTTCTTGGCAAGCTTGATGTTTCTCATGACCTTTTGGAGTTGAGCATTGTGAGGTTCCAAGGCAAGTCCTTGTTTGATGGTGGCCGTGGCGGCATCGTACTCCTCGAGTTCTAGTTGAGCCGTAGCGAGACGGTAGTAACCTTTCATAAATTGAGGATTCAATCGAACACATTCCTTGGCATCTTCTACGGCTTTGTCCCAATTCTTGAGTCCAGCATGCGAGGCACTGCACAAACAAACAGGGGTGAGCAATGCACTGTCATTCATAGACCTGTATACAAACAAATAATACTGAAACCCAACACTCCAACAAACACTCACCTTCTGTTGGAAAAGAACACATGGTTCTTGGGGTCCATTTGGATAGCCTTGGTGTATTGCGCAATGGCAGTCTCGAACTCTTGTTTGGCAAAGGCGGCATTGCCAAGTCTGCACAACGACAACGATAACAACATGGTCAAGGACAAAAAGTTGCAGAGGGTTAGCACCAAGGATTCATTCACATTTCCATTCCACTTGGATTGAGTGACAATGGATGCATGCAGTAGACACTTACTCTTTGTATTGTTCAGCAGTTTCTGCCATTTTGCTACAACTGTTTGTATTTCGTTTTGGTTTCTTGTAAATATAACAACAATGGACTGGGCCGTCAAGGGCAATTGATGACGAGGTGCTGTTGGCCGCTTTGGCACTCGCTCGGCGATTCCTATGAACCGAGACGGATGGAGGGCGGACGGTTCCGAATATCCCTTGATGATGGAGGTGTGACCATCATCGCAACTAGGTGGTGGTGGTGGCTGGTGGCTGGTGGCTGGAAACAATGAGTACAGCCATTATTGTTCCAGAACCTACCTAGTAGCAAACAAGTACTATTGATATCAAATTATGAATTCGCATGCATGTAGTAAGGTATTATATTAGAGCTGGGACACGCCCAGTTGCCTAACTGTAAAGATCTTCCTCATCGTCGTCATCGGCGGCGGCAGCAGCACCACCGGCATTGTCGGCAGCTGCTCCTCCTTCGGGGAAGGCAAAAGTAGCCAAACTGCCTCCAGTAGATCCCGAAACAGCAGCACGAGATTGCTGCAAGGTCTGTGCGAACGAAGCATACTGTGCGAGGTCACGATCCGACACAGAGCGACGAGCTTGGCGAACAGCCGACTCGAAGTGCTTGGGCAAGATCTCTGGCATGAGGTCATCATCATCCTCATCGTCATCATCTTCCATATCGCCACTCTCAGCCTTGATTCGCTCGCGCTCAATGTCCCTCTCAATCTCTTCCCGAATAGCCATCTTACATGCGGACTGGCAGATTTCGGTCAAATCAGCTCCAGTGAACTTATCGGTTTGAGAAGCAAGGTAGCTGAGATCGACATCCTTAGAAACAGGAGACTTTCGGAGGGTAGCTCGGAGAATGGAGAGACGACTCTCAAAGTCAGGCATGGGGATGTAAATCAATTGATCAAGACGACCAGGTCGCATCAAAGCGGTATCAATAATATCGGGTCTGTTGGTAGCTCCAATGATGAAGACGTTCTTCTTGGCACCAACTCCGTCCATTTCAGTGAGAAGCTGATTCATGACACGGTCAGCGGCACCACCGCCATCTCCTTGGCTTCCACCACGTTGTTGAGCGATGGAATCAAGCTCATCAAAGAAGAGCACACAAGGAGCAGCTTGGCGAGCCTTCTCAAACACGTCACGGACGTTGGCCTCAGACTCTCCGAACCACATGGTCAAAAGCTCAGGTCCCTTGACGGAAATGAAGTTGGCTTGGCATTCGTTGGCTACGGCCTTGGCCATGAGAGTCTTACCGCAACCAGGAGGACCATAGAAAAGAACTCCCTTGCTGGGACTCATTCCGAACTTTTCGAACTTCTCTGGATGCTCCACAGGGTATTGAACAAGCTCCTTGAGGTCACGCTGTAAGTAGAAAAAGACAAGACAAGGTTAGAATGACAAAAATGATTGTGTATGGGACAGACGAGACGGCAGCATCTGCATCGTTTCTCTCGTACCTTGACTTCCTCAAGTCCTCCAATATCCTCCCAACTAATGTTAGGCACTTCGACAACCGTCTCACGCAAGCTGGATGGGTTGGATTGTCCAAGAGCATGTCTGAAATGGTCCTGGTTGACAGCCATGGAATCCAAGATTTCAGCATCAATTTGTTCATCCTCGATATCAATCAAATCCATCTTCTCACGGATACATTGCATGGCAGCCTCGGTACAAAGGGCAGCAATGTCGGCTCCGACGAAACCGTGGGTCTCCCTGGCGACAGCCTCAGGATCGACATCGTCATCCAACTTCATATTTCGGGTGTGGATTCGGAAGACCTCAAGACGACCGTTCTCATCAGGGACACCGATATCAATCTCACGATCGAAACGTCCGAAACGACGAAGGGCAGGGTCAATGGCGTTTGGCCTGTTGGTGGCTCCAATGACAACAACGGAAGCACGTTGCTTCAAACCGTCCATGAGGGTAAGCATTTGACTGACAATACGACGCTCGACCTCTCCGTTGGTCTTTTCTCTCTTTGGGGCGATGGAATCAATCTCATCAATGAAGATGATGGCAGGGGCATTCTTCTCAGCCTCCTCAAAGGCCTTTCGGAGGTTAGACTCGGACTCTCCGGCCATCTTGGACATGATCTCAGGTCCGTTGATGAGGAAGAAGAAAGCTCCAGTCTCGTTGGCTACAGCACGAGCAATGAGGGTCTTTCCACTACCAGGAGGTCCATAAAGCAAGACTCCACGTGGGGGCTTGACTCCCAAAGTCTTGAAAAGGGCAGGGTGCCTGAGAGGAAGCTCAATCATCTCACGAATTTGTGCCATTTGCTTGCGGCAACCTCCAACATCATCGTATCCAACATCATCCATCTTTTCTTCATCCTCTCTCTTGACTGGATCTCCCTCACAGTGAATGACAGTGTCAGGCGCGACAATGCAGTAAGGAGAAGGATCCGTCTCGACGACTTTGAACTCTACGGGATGCATGGCAGACCTGACCAAAAACAAATCTCCCTTCTTGACAGGGCGGTAGGCTTCCAAGAAATAAGGCTTCAAATAGACGTCAAAGAGATTTCCAGAGACTCCCTCAATCGTGTCGTCCAAGGGAAGGATGTGAATCCTCTTTCCGTATGGAACATCTCCACAGGAAGTGACGGTGACAACGTCGGCAAGACGAACACGCAAGTTCTTTCGAACAACCTTGTTCATTCGAACGTGAGAGTCGTCACAGGTCTCGTCGGCAAGAACAATACACACAGTATCCCGTCCTTTCTTGCCCTTGATCAAGACGGTGTCTCCCCGGAAAAGCTCGAGTTGTTCCATCTTGGCAGGCGAAAGACTGATCACCGAGTTATCATCGTTCGTGGCGTCATCAACAATCAATCGGTTGGGACTACGCTTCTTGCCTTGTCCTCCTCCCAAAAGGGCATCCTTCATTTCTGCGTCCTTGCTGCTTGTCCCAAAAGAACAATCCTGTGAGACATGGACCAAAGAATCACAATGACAATCGACAATTCGACCATTCCCAATGGATTCACTACAAATACAGCTGCAAGTATCCTTATCAACCTACCTTTCTCCCGGTGCCATGGTGATTTTTGTTTGGTTTCTCTACAATTGTTCAACCACTACAGGAAGAAGAAACAATACAACGTCCTCGAGACAGACGGGTTTTGGTCCTTTCCGTATCGTATCGTAGTATTGTTTTGTACGAGGTTTCACTACGCGGATCTCTTCCGATGCCCCTCGAAATCCGACTTGGACTGGTTCGACTCGACCGAGCAGAACCACTTCGAACGTGCGAGAAGATTGCGGACTTGACTATGACACGTGTGAGACAAAGGGGTAGTCAAGGGGTTCGATTTGGGGTGGCGGTGTATGGACAGATGGTGGGAACGGCTCAGGAGGATGGGAGGTACGAGTAGGCTGTTGTGGTTGGTGGTTGCTCGTACGAGTGCCTTGCTGTTGGAATGGAACGAGTGGATAGTTGCCGTCGTGTGTCAAGGATGATATAACCATCAATCAGCAGTGGAATCAACTTGCTGGAGGATCACTTGTGGATTCTCTTTCTATGAGGTGGATGTTGATCTAGGTAGGTACCGATAGTGGAACTCGTACCATCACCCCTCTCACTCTACATGATTTCCATTCCTGCCTCCCAACAATAACCACCACCATTCTCCCAGAACGACAACGACAAAACACTTGGGTAGCACCGTCAAGAACGGACTATTTGGTTTATTTATTTATTCATCACCTTCCGTAACATTGCGTGTGTAAATTCGTTGCATTCTCGAGATAAGGACAGGCTTGATCTTTCCTTCCTCCTCCAAGTCTCGAAGGGCCTTTCGTGCCAAACCTCCATTGATCTTCAGCTTCTCGACGACAGTGGATACGGTGATCAACTTCATCTTGGGGACCTCGTCGTGGAATCGGTCAAATTGCTCCTTGCTGAACAAGACCTTGTTGTCGACCTTGTCGCGGGCCTTTCCCTTGCTCCATTTTTTCTTCTTCCCCTTACCACCGGCCATGGCGGCGGCCATTTTCTGTTCCTTTGTCTTTTGTTGGACCTTTGGTGGCTGTACATACACAGAAAAACACAAGCGTCAGAGACTATTCCAATCAGCGTGTGCACTCGATACAAGCTCAACCAATCAACCAATCGACGTGACAGACAATGCAGATGCCACAGACACCAGGGACTCTACAGGCATTGCCACATCTACAAGAACAACATGGTTGTCCAGAGGCCAGAGATAAAGGAAGCTCCTACTCACCATGGTGACGAGACGCTGATTGCACAAAGGCTACTGCGGAAGATGTAGAGCTGAGCTTGCCCACACACCGTTTGGGGCAGCGGGCACCACCAGGGAGGCTCGCACGTCCGGGCGTGGTCGGTCCTCCTTTCCTCTACGACTAGTAAGTGGTAAGTGCTGCCACAACACCTTCGACCCATTAGACTCAAAGACTCCTTCGTGCGATTTCGCGCGCCGGATCGGGACCGTAGTCGTAATTCTCCCCCCACTGGATTTGTCGGTCTTCCGGTTGGGTAAGTACGGTGCCATACAAACATTTGTGCCTTGGGTAGACATCGTAGGTCATGTGCCTTAATGTCCTGTAACTCCGTAGTATTTATCCTGTAGGAAGCTGTGACAAATCCATCGAGTATACGAAGCGGTCTTCCCCAAGAAGGTATTGTTCATGAGTACCTACGCCCCATACTCGCCCTCTCGGAATGCCTGCTGCCAGCACCACGCAGGAAATCTGCTACGGCGAAAAAACAAGGCCTGCTCTGCTGGGTTGGCTTGGCATTACTACCTCCGCTGCGGGTCCAACCTCCTCCCTTCACCTCTTTTGGTTGCTACTACTACTGTACGGTACCAGTCTTCCATCATCCCGTGATTGCAACTCTTTGGAGTGTTGAGAGTGGTTGTCTTTTGCTACTTTGTCTTCCAATAGCAAAACTATACTCGTTTAGCGGAACTACGAGTCACTTCAACTGTTGTTGCTTGTACTTGTAGTCCAAAAAGACTCTCGATCCAACCCAGTCCAATCCAATCAAACCCAATCAAACTCTCCTTCTTGTTTGGCTCGTGTCCACAAGAGCCTCACCCCCTGCCAATATTCGTTCGCGTGCTATATTCACAATGCCACCACTTCGACCGAAATCCCAACGGTCTACCAAGGTTGCGACGATCAATGAGGACGCTCCTCTTCAAATGGATGATTCTACCAAAAGTAATAGTCGGCGAAAAGGAGCATCTACATCTCCCAAAGCTGTTTCCTTTAAAGAAAATGGTACAACAACAACGACGGCGTCAGCGGCAGCAGCGTCCTCCTCTGCTTCTACTCCATCACCTACGGCGGATTCCAAACCAAAGTCTTCAAAGCAAGTTCATTGGAACCATCGAGTGGAAAAGAAGAGACATCACAGAGTCCGGGACCTTACGGACGATGAAAAGGAATCCGTCTGGTACACAGAGGGAGATACCAAGATTATTTTAGCCATGGCCAAAGTCACCGTCAAGATGATGATGAAGGGTGAGCCGTGTGATGATGTAGACTACTGCAGTAGGGGATTGGAAGGGAAAACACCTGTTGGATCCAAGCGGCGCCAAAAGAATAAGCTTCGGGTTAGAAAAGCAGTCCTGGAAGAACAAGAGATACAACGGGAGGAAGGTGTCTTTGACCCTGATTACCTGGCGCAAGTCTCCATGTTCCATTCCAAGGACATTATTGAAGAAGCACATGCTGTCGCACTGGCAGATGAGCAACTGATACAGGAGTATGTGGATCTAACACATGGTGACTATTCACCTGTGCAGCCACGGAGGATGAATCGCTCCTAATGCGGGGTGATCCGCTACCGTGGTCGCAACATCAACTGTGCGACATCCATTGGATGCCTCCTGTTTGCAGTAGTATCAGCGGATGAACTGAAGTTACTGTGCCATTTTGGATTTTAGTTTGACACCAGCTAATGGAACGTTGTTGGAAGGAACGAGATGCGAGGTTTGTGGATTGGTGGTTGCTGAGATTTCCAAATGGAAATATGTTATTATACACTCTGTCAACCAGCTTACCATCAATCTTCGTCTAGTTTCAACACGGAAAGTTACCAATACAACAACGTGAAGGATATCAGCGAGGCACAGGAGTTTTACGGTTAGCTGACTAATGCAATGCTATTCTAGGGAGTTTTAAGCAAAGTCGTGTTGTGTCCCTGTATCTTTACTACCCATTATCCTCCCACGTTCAACTTTCTAGATTGTGAGGTTGGCCAGTTGGCCAGTTTTTGATGTTCTTCGCTTCTGCGGCACCGCTTCCCAGAAAATTCCGGAGAGGGAAATGCGAACAGGATTGGAATATGAAAATGCTTGAAAATTATCTTGTATTGGAGGCGCTGTTTTCCCTTTGTTCCTTGTGCGATCATCAATCATACGTCACACCATCCTCATCTCGCTGACCCTCGCCAAATGGGAAATGGGGCTCCCCCCAAAACCTGAAAAACAATGTTCTTGCACATGCATGCACTCACATTTTCATCACAAGTGTACTGAAAAATGAGAGTATCCAAAAAGCAATTGGCTATTCAAGATGCCCGACGAAGGGCTAGAGAAGCCATGTCCAAGATATCTACCAGCAAGAAACGGAGCAGCGCATTGCCTCGTCCTGCCACCCCAGATACCTCATTCGACGACATCGACCAATTTCATGAGTGTGCTCCGTTTGACAGGCCTAATGAGAACGATGTCCATCCACATGTTATCCCACCTCCCCGATCTAGTCGAAAGGAAGCAGTTGAAGCTGCCCGACGGAGGGCACGGAAGGCTATGGGTGTTTCTGAAGATGATGACGAGCAAGCCATGAGTATTTCTTCTGAGAATGAGCCACTGAATGTAATTTCTGATGATGAAGACTCCTTTCAAGAATGCATCACGCAGCCCTCTGTCAACTACATGGATTTTGTGCTGGAAGAAGAAGAGTTTTATGAGGCAGAAGAGGTGCATTACCAATGGCAACCAGCAACTGACCACCGAAGCACCTCTCCGACGCAAGACATGTTGGTTCCTCCAACGCCTGATTCAAATGACAGCATTCCCCGCATTCGTGTTGGTTCAGTGGCCCCACAAGAAATACCTAGTGTCCCAGTGACGCCACCTCATCCAAGAACCACAAGATCGACTCGTACAACTTCCACCTCGAGGAATCCTGCCACAAGAAACACGCGGACCGCTAGAGCTACTAGCACAGCCTCTGTGGATCCATTTGCTCCTACTCTGAGTCAAAACGACAACAAAATGATTGGTCTTCCACTTATGGGCTCCCAAATTCAAACCATCATCGTGGGAGAAGACCCCGTTTCCCCCCATACATTTCTAGCCAAGTGGGCTCCACTCCCGATTGTAAAACTGCAATACAAATTGGATACAAAGAACCTTGAACAACCAAGATCATCTTTCTGTCTTGATGGAGCCAAGTATTGCCTGGTAACTGGGAAAACCCACCGACAAGGAGCTCGGAATCAAAGATTCCAATGGGCGCAAAAGCCCATAACGGACCTGTACTATATTCGAACAGAGTCACCAGACAGGCCGCTCTTCGACATTCAAACTGAATTGGAGAAAGTTGCAGATTTTCGTTCCCTTCCATCTCACAAAGTGTCTTCCAGGCTTGAGTTGTTTCTTACACCTGGTCGATCTGGGCTTGTGTGGGATTTCCCCTCCGTTGATGAACGTTTTGAACTTCTTCCACAAGAAGATTCCCACTTAGGTTGTGGATTCATCCCAGAACATTTCTTGAAAGAATTGTTCCCCAGAAAACGGTCTCTTGACAATATCGTTTCACTTCAGGTTAGAATTTTCGCGCCACGTATTGGAATTGCCAAGGGAATGTTGATGAAGAAACGGGGAATTGCCAAAATCCAACTCCCTCCCTCGATGATGAAGGTCTCGTACCAACGCAGGGGAAACGTGGGGCGTCATGGTTGCGAAAGATACCTTTCCCAGTTCTTCGAATAGTTATCTGGGTAGACACCTGGACCCTCTGGAGAAGGATCCCCCAAAGAGTTTTAAGGAGCGTCCGGGCAATCCTTTGAGTATGATGTAAGTTCCTGGGCACAGGCAATATGTGCCAATCATGTCCCACTCACAATGTCACTCTACCGCTTCTGTGAAAGGTATCAACGACTCCTTGTTGGTTTGGGTCTACCAAAGAAGTTAGTATTTCAATACGCGAAATCGTCCAAAGATCTCCCAGGTCTCCACCATGCACATGTGAAAGGGGTTCGAGACCCAACGGGGCAACTTCCGGAAAATACTGTCTTTATCACAGGACATGGCTCCGATGAGAAAGGGACAAGAGCACACCTGTCGGACCTGCTCGAGAATATCTTTGTCTCTCGAAGTCCCTGTCTTGAACCGACAGATTGTAAGATGTTGGAGGTCGTGAAAGGACGACCCGAAGGAATGACGGAAGATTCTTGGCAGTGGTTGCGGAATATGAAGTTTGGTCACTTAATCTTCAGTGTACCACGGAATCAGAATGAGGCAGTGCCGATTCCGATGACAATCGGAGATGGCGACTTGGATGGTGATGATTATTTCATCTGTTTTGACCACATGATCCTTCGTGAGCTTGGTGGTATCTTTCAGGGGAGCCAAATGCAGGAGGCACTTGTGCAGCAACGTCAACAAGTTAGGAATAGTAGACCAAATGATGACTCTGGCCCCTCGTTTGCCAGCGGCACTCCTTCGTGGTTTGAAGATGCCATTTCTAACATGTTGGACGTTTCCAATCGCAGTATGGTGAATAAGCTCACTGGAAAATTGTACAATGCATCGGTTGAGGAAGCGGAGCAGTCATCGCTTGGGATTTGGGACCCTGACGCATGTTCCTTTGCCAAGGCATACAAGGCTTCCTTGGATGTTCTGAAGCACAACACACCAGTGATCCTACCTGCCCGTTTACGAGAAAAAACCGATCCATCACTTCACGCGGTCATCAAGTGGGATTATACAGAACCTGTGCTGTAGAAAGTTTGTCATGACAAGTAACCGGATGGCGTCTGTAGCAGCTTGACTTGTTGCAGCCGACAATTCTTGATTATTCTATCGAACTGTTTTGGTGTTAAAACATGACCAAGTTATTGATGAGGGCCCCGTCGGGTCTCGAGTACGAAGAAAAGAAGCTACTGCACTAGGTACGTTACTCGTAGTCACCGTTTGTTCGAGTGGTCAAACGAAAGCATACTGGTGGTAGCCACGCCATTGCGAGAGGATGTTTTGCATCATGTCAGCGTTCGAGCTCGCTGGAGGCCAGTCACAACAAAATCGGTAGTTTGTTGCAACTAACGGTACTCTACTGTTTTCACTCTAGAGAGTAGACGTATTATCAGACACACTTTCTTCTTCTGAATGCTGTAGTAATGTCGGTTGTACCTGTCTATGCAGCCTTGGTGATTGAGATAGGGTTTGAAGTTCCACACGGCAGTTTGTACTGTTGTTCTACCGGTAGTACAGTATGTAATTTTCATATGATGAAGGGGCTCGTAGACAAAGAGTGAGTTTAGTAGTTAATATTGAAAATGTAGTTGATGTGTTCCGAATGGAATAGTTGTCAATGTAGGTCTCGGATACAGAGCCAAATAGATTCCAAATGTATTGATGTATGGTTGATGGGAGGTATGAGCCCTCAACAGTTGGCTGCTGAGCTCTTCGTTCCTCTAGTGCGTAATCGCACTTATTCGAACACTCCTTCCGTCAATGGATTTGGAGTTACCATCCCATGAGAGTCTTTCGATGTCGTTCGAACCTTGCTTGTGTTACTTGCTTGGTGAGAATGTCAGCTTGTTGCAGCTCGGTGTCTATGGGAAGGATCACCACTCTGCCATTAGCAACCTCATTGCGAAAGTGATGGTAGATGACGTTCAAATGTCTGGTTCTTGGCCTCATCTTGGGATACTTTGCTATCTCAAGGGCTGCTGAATTGTCTTCGAACACCTTACAATAGATCTTGGGTATGGTGTCCACGGTCACCAGGTTGTCGTTGATTTCCTGCATCAGCATCATGAGATCCTTGACGTGACGCATTGCCGTCGAAAGGGCAATGAACTCGCTTTCAGCGGAAGACAATGCAAACTGAGTTTGTAGCTTGGACTGCCAGAAGACAGGTACACCGGCGTAGGTGACAACAAAACCGGTGCGAGATTTGGCAGTGTTGGGGTCTGTCGATGCAATACGATGCTCCCAATTTCCTAGGAAATCGGCGTCCACATAACACTCGAAGGACTGCTCCTTCATTGGCCGGATGATCATACCTTTGTCTTTTGTCGCCAAAAGGTACCGCCCAATGCGCTTGACCGCTTCCCCATGAGATTGCTTTGGGTCTGAGCAGAATCGCGCACACATGTGAACCGCGTAGCTGATGTCCAGCCGAGTAGACTTTTCAAGAAAATTGAGCTTGCCAATCACCGATCGATAGCTCCACTTGTAGCTGAAGGGCGAGCCATGCCGATCAGGGGTGATGATGCGCGTCTGGAGTGCTGGTGCATCACGAGTCGTGGCGGGCTGCTGCCCATCTTGGGTGATCAGAGACAGGTCCTCGAGTATGCTGTCTATCAAGTGTGGTTGAGTGACAGAAATGGATCCATCAGCTAACTTTTCGACCTTGACTCCAAGATAGTCTTCGACGTCTCCTTCATCTTCCACATTGAAGTGATCAGACAGATCCTTGAAGCAGCGGTCAATTTGCTCTTGCGTTGGTGCGAGTACAATGCAATCGTCGGTGTAGACCAGCAGAACGGTGTTGCCGCGATAAAATACACATTCGTCGACATCAGATGGCTTGAAATGTAGTTTGTTGGTTAGTCCGTCCCTCAAATGTAGATACCATGTTCTTCCACTGTCCTTTCCACCGTAGACGTTCTGAACGATCTGAAGGCAATACTTGGCGGCTGATATTCCCTTGAATAGGATTCCGGTGGGTAGCTCCATGAATGTTGGTCGACGTATCTTCGCTTGCGGATATGCCATCACAAAGTCCAATTGTCTGGTGTGCCATCCATGGATGATGGAGAGGATGAAGAAGAGGCGTATAGTTTGCCACGATAGTGCAGGTGCGTACGTGTCTCCATATTGATAGTGGATTCCTTCTTGCATGCGATGTCCTCCAAGATTGAGTCTGGATTTCCAGCGATACACTTCCCTTGTGGCAATGCGTCGCTTTCGGCGCATGGCCCACACCGCAGGTAGGATCTTGGTGTCCTTGGGGACATCCGACTTTCGAACCAGCTTCCAATGTTTTCGTTTGGTGTGGTCATTCACTTCCTGTATCATGGCATCCTTGAACTGTTGGGCATCAGGTGCTTTCATTGCTTGGTGATAGTACAAGGTGTCAGGATCCGACGTTGCCTTGAGGGCAAACAGTATGGGATCATCCAGTTCGCGAAGGGAGTCCTCCTCTCGATACATGTCCTGATCAATGGCTTCCATCTCGATGGTGCTGTGGGCAACAAAGTCATTGAAGCGAGCCGGTGGTCTGCTGATTCGTCCTCGGCGAGTCCGTATGGGATCTGGATTCCACTGGACATTGGGAGGTGCTTGGTCGTGAGCATTGACTTGAGGCGCATGAGCTCCTTCATGTGCGCCAACCTCAGCTATCTCATTGTCGTTGGCTTCCTGTGCTCCTTCATAGGCGGCTTCGTTCGCTCCTTCATTTGCTCCTTCGTTTGCTGCTTCTGCAGGTGTGTCCGCTTGTGGTTGACGCGGTTGATGAGTGGCATCAACGGTGGGAGGTGCAGTAGGTGGTGCAGCGGCGTCGGGAGAGACTCCTTCAGCGGAGACAGGTGTAGAGGCAGGAGACGGAGGCTGGGAACGGGAGCCAGAGGTGGCCTTGGTGAAGTGGCACTTGCGTTGCCAGCGGCTGGGAACGGCAAGCTGAGAGACCGTGGTGAAAAGGTCATCATGCTTGACATGAAACTGAGGCGACACAAGGGCAGTGTCAAGGTTGAGGACAAGAGAGACTGAGCGGCTGTGACGCGGGGAGGGGCCGAGATAGAGTCCAACACGGGCGCGAGAGTCCCATTTGGGGATGCGGTTGCCGGCCTGCAAGTTGCTGTCCAGGACGTACACAGGGCAGCCAAAAGGGTGGAAGTGGCGGAGCTTGGGGCGTACGGAGAGCCGAGCAAACAGTTCGATGGGGGATTCCGGGCGGCCAGGGAGCTTGGTGTTGTTGTAAATAGCATTTGCCAAGCGGAAGGCATAGGGCCAGAGGTGAACAGTGACTGCGGTGGGCCACTTGAGTTGAGCGAAAAGAAGCTGAGTGCGGGCCTGTTCCTGCAGGGTACGAAGTCGACGTTCAGCTATGCCATTTTGGTGGTGGGCGTTGACCCCACAAAAGGTGACAGGCTGGTTGTGGGCCTTGGCATCCTGGAGGAAGGCATTGTCGGCAAAGCGGCCATTGTCTGCATGGTAGGAGCGTATGGTGACCCCCATAGTACGGGCAAAAGCCTCGAAGGACTGCTTGGCCTGAACGGTTTCAGCGCTCGTGATGGTTGTGTGGAGATACACAAACGAGAAACGCGAAAAATGGTCCACGAACACGGTGACGTACTGGTAACGTTGGTGAGTGAGGGCGCCCTTGAGTTGGGCAATGAGACCAGGGGTGGTACTCTGGAGTTGGTCAACAGAGACACACTCGCCAGGGGCAGTGACAGGGTGAATGTGGCGGTTCTGGGGGCCCTTGGTGGTCCACGGGATCTTGGTTTGGCGGCCGAATTGGCAGGCAGCACAGAAGGGAGTCGGTACCTTGGCAAGGCGGCGAGGAATGTCGCCGGCAAGGGCCATTTCCCTGATGCGAGAGAAGGGGAGATGACCCAAACGAAAGTGAAGGTGTAGGAGCTCATGAGTGGCATCGGTGAAGGTGGGTTCCTGAGCTATCATTGGGAGGTGCTTGGTCGTGAGCATTGACTTGAGGCGCATGAGCTCCTTCATGTGCGCCAACCTCAGCTATCTCATTGTCGTTGGCTTCCTGTGCTCCTTCATAGGCGGCTTCGTTCGCTCCTTCATTTGCTCCTTCGTTTGCTGCTTCTGCAGGTGTGTCCGCTTGTGGTTGACGCGGTTGATGAGTGGCATCAACGGTGGGAGGTGCAGTAGGTGGTGCAGCGGCGTCGGGAGAGACTCCTTCAGCGGAGACAGGTGTAGAGGCAGGAGACGGAGGCTGGGAACGGGAGCCAGAGGTGGCCTTGGTGAAGTGGCACTTGCGTTGCCAGCGGCTGGGAACGGCAAGCTGAGAGACCGTGGTGAAAAGGTCATCATGCTTGACATGAAACTGAGGCGACACAAGGGCAGTGTCAAGGTTGAGGACAAGAGAGACTGAGCGGCTGTGACGCGGGGAGGGGCCGAGATAGAGTCCAACACGGGCGCGAGAGTCCCATTTGGGGATGCGGTTGCCGGCCTGCAAGTTGCTGTCCAGGACGTACACAGGGCAGCCAAAAGGGTGGAAGTGGCGGAGCTTGGGGCGTACGGAGAGCCGAGCAAACAGTTCGATGGGGGATTCCGGGCGGCCAGGGAGCTTGGTGTTGTTGTAAATAGCATTTGCCAAGCGGAAGGCATAGGGCCAGAGGTGAACAGTGACTGCGGTGGGCCACTTGAGTTGAGCGAAAAGAAGCTGAGTGCGGGCCTGTTCCTGCAGGGTACGAAGTCGACGTTCAGCTATGCCATTTTGGTGGTGGGCGTTGACCCCACAAAAGGTGACAGGCTGGTTGTGGGCCTTGGCATCCTGGAGGAAGGCATTGTCGGCAAAGCGGCCATTGTCTGCATGGTAGGAGCGTATGGTGACCCCCATAGTACGGGCAAAAGCCTCGAAGGACTGCTTGGCCTGAACGGTTTCAGCGCTCGTGATGGTTGTGTGGAGATACACAAACGAGAAACGCGAAAAATGGTCCACGAACACGGTGACGTACTGGTAACGTTGGTGAGTGAGGGCGCCCTTGAGTTGGGCAATGAGACCAGGGGTGGTACTCTGGAGTTGGTCAACAGAGACACACTCGCCAGGGGCAGTGACAGGGTGAATGTGGCGGTTCTGGGGGCCCTTGGTGGTCCACGGGATCTTGGTTTGGCGGCCGAATTGGCAGGCAGCACAGAAGGGAGTCGGTACCTTGGCAAGGCGGCGAGGAATGTCGCCGGCAAGGGCCATTTCCCTGATGCGAGAGAAGGGGAGATGACCCAAACGAAAGTGAAGGTGTAGGAGCTCATGAGTGGCATCGGTGAAGGTGGGTTCCTGAGCTATCATCTCCGATTCGTAGTCATCCAGGGTACGGTTGTCGGGAGCTGTCGGCGGGGTGGTGAAGTGCACCGAGGGGATGGGGTTGCCATCGGGGGTGGGGATGCCACCAGATGCAGGTGGGGAGGTTGTCCCAGCTGGTGTCACAACGCGGGGAGACGGTTCAACAATGTGCGACTTGACCTGAGAGCAGTAGGCACGGAAGGCCTTGAAGGCAGGTGCTGACCGCATGACAGCGACATTTGAGTCGTTGAGAGGGACAGTGCGAACATATTGATGGTCCATCCACGTGAGAACTAAGCGATCTGCAAACATTTGGGCGGAGGTGCCGTCCAAGGATGTTTCTCGGGGCCGAAGGACTTGAGCGAGATGTTGCGGGGACAGTAGGCGCATAGGTAGACCGTGGACCAAGCAAGAGTTGGGGATGGTGATGAGGTGTCGCCGTCCTTGATCATCCAGCCACCGCCATCGGATGGTACCAATGGCCACCGCTTCAATGGATCCAGCGACTCCTTTCACACGACGGTGAACGCTCCGAGGGGGAGAAATGAAGTCAGAGGGATCGTTGGTCATGCAGCATGTACAATGATCATCGATACCAATGAGATAGGAGTCGGTGTCGTACGTGTGATCCTCGGGTGGTGGGTGGTAGGCTTGGTAGGCTTTCAGTTCCTGGTTGGCTGTGGTTGCAGCATATGCAGACAGGGACGGAAAACGCTGGAGGAGGTCAAACTTGTATGCTACTTTATGTCCTGAATGGCGAGGAAGGTACATGGCACGAGAATGGGAACGAGAACGTCGTCGCCGCTTGGACATAGGACAGCAGTGTCGCAGTGGTTGGAGGCCACAGGAGAGCATGGTGGTGCGGTACAGTGTGGCAAAGACAAACGACAGGGCTTGGAGGCAGAGCGCTGGGAGGCCAACACAGAGCCAGAGCATGGATGCCAGTATGATATTGAGGAGAGCAATGTTGGCAATGCATCCTATGTAAAGGTATCCGACCACATAATCGATGTAGTTGGACAACGGGTGAGGAGGTTCTGTAGGCTGTGGCGGTTGGCCACAGCATGACCGTCACTCATGATCAGACTCTTCTGAGGACACCTCGTTGGAATCGGTATCATCAACATCATCATCATAGTCGGTGACGCCAAGGGCGGCCATGGAAGCTTTGAGCTCAGGCGTGTTGGCGACGGAGGACTCCTTCACCTTGGCAGCAAGACGGCAGTCGGCAGTGAGGTGCATGCCCCATTTGAGATGGTGGGTGCACCAATGCCAAGTGTTGCCATCCACAGTTTTCTCCACAGGTTCTCCGGGTTTGGGGGCAACTGTTTTCCAGGATTTGGACGATGATGGTTGCTTGCGACCGGAGGGTGGTGAAGACGGAGGTTTCTTACTGCGTAGGTTCTTGACTTGGGCCTGTAGGGCAATGATCTGCTCCTGTTCCTCACTGGGGTGGAGCCACTGTTTCTGTAGGTCATGTCGCGTCTTGTAGATGCGGAGAGCAGCAGTCATGAGGACTTGTATGTGTAGTTCTCCTTGCCAGCCATCCAGTCGCGCTGCATGTCCTTGATTTGGTCCTTAAACTCGGAGTCCTGGCATGCGAGATACCCGTTGAAGAGGTTGACCAGGATGTCTTGGCTGGTCTCACCCCTGGACTCGAGCACGGACATTTGCATTTCCACGTATTCGTTGAAAAGTTGAATATCATTCTTAGCTTCGTCAAGCATGTACGTGGGAAGTGCAACCAGTTGATTGCGGACGACAGTTGTGGTGGCACGGGTGTCTACTTCTGCTCTGGACATAAGGCACTTGAAGTACAGGACACCGGAGGCGGTGTCTTGGACAGTGAAGTCGGCTCTGTCATTTGCCATGACGGATTTGGAGCGTTGGTCAAGGGAGTCGTTGAGGCAACAGTAGATTTGCCAATCATTCTGGGCTGATCGGTTGTTGGCTTGCATGTAAGTGGCAACATGATTGCGGACTTGATCCAGAGTAACCTGCCCGTAGTAGCGTATGATGTCCTTGAGGATTGGATGGTCCTGGTCCTCGCTGATGTTGATGGTTAGTATCTGGGTCCAGCCGTAGTTGAAGGCACGGGTGGATAACTCATCAATAAGGACTCGGACGTTGGGCGTCGATAGGTTGAACTGGGTAGTCAAGGGCGCTGTTGCAGACTTGAAGACTTTGATGCCAGCGGTCGTAGTGTAGTCCAGAAGATCGTCGGAGGTGACTGCAGGTGCACGAGCGAAAACAGTTGGTCTGGCTTGAGGCGGCGCCTGGTTGCGTTGCTGGAGTTCCTGTATCTGTTGGAGTAGAGGAGCGATGGCAGCAGCCACAGCGGTAGCGATTGCCTCTTGTTGCTGTTCCATGTCTTCGTTTCGTTGTGCCTGCGATCGTGTTGTTACCGTGATGGAAGATGGTGTTGATGATAGATCGTCAACTAAATCTCAAAGTTAGCGCAGAGGAAGCGTGTAATTTTCATATGATGAAGGGGCTCGTAGACAAAGAGTGAGTTTAGTAGTTAATATTGAAAATGTAGTTGATGTGTTCCGAATGGAATAGTTGTCAATGTAGGTCTCGGATACAGAGCCAAATAGATTCCAAATGTATTGATGTATGGTTGATGGGAGGTATGAGCCCTCAACAGTTGGCTGCTGAGCTCTTCGTTCCTCTAGTGCGTAATCGCACTTATTCGAACACAGTACAGTACGTAGAGTACAAACGTTACTAAGAAGAGTACTCGTACTCGAATGTTGCTGTGCAAAGTTCAATCACGCCCATGATACAATATACTACAAGCGGGAAGTGAACCGGTAGCAAGCGTTGCATGATGAGTGATGTCTGTCCCAGCTTCTGTGCGGAACAGAAATGTTCCCATTATTGCATGAAATGGACAACCTTCAGGTCTTGTTCTAAACGAAAGACAGCAATGACGTCTCCAATACTGCGAACAACTGAGTTTGCCTTCTGAAATAATATTCACGGATCTTGCCAATCCTACTCGCATCAAATTGGGAAGAGGGATGGCACCGTTGCCGGTTGGTGCACAATTTTCTGATTCAAACATTCGGATATTTCGTGGGGCCATCTTAACACAGACACACCATGAACCCATCGGCCGGATACGACCTTGGGGCAACCTTTGAACCCCATGAAAATGATGGGTATGCTTTGATCGAATCTGTCACGACCACAGCCGGCAAGCAATTGCTGCACCCAATGAAGATCCTCTTCCCAGAAGGCACTATCACTGCCATTTTGGGTCCCAGTGGAGCTGGAAAATCCACTCTTCTCAGCATTCTGACTGACTCCCTGTCACTAAATTCCAGAGGAAAGGCCGACAGTAAGTTTTGTGGACTTCTTTGCCACGGTTCGGTGCCTACAACATTGTTTCCGGCGACTAACAACAGATTTTTGGGCTCCCTTTTTCAGTTCACCTTCCAGGCCTTGTCGCTATGGTACCCCAAGATGATCGTTTGCATGGATTCTATACTGTCAAATCGTACATGATGCATTATGCTCGTCTCGCAGGTGTGCACCTATCTTCTGCCAAGACGTTGGATGATTTTGTTGACGACTTGATTGCGAGTCTTGGATTGACCGAACAGAAGAACACCATTGTTGGTGATTTGTTCCTGAAGGGGTTGAGTGGTGGTCAGAAACGCCGATTGTCGATTGCATTGGAAGCACTGAGCGGACCATCCAACTTCTTTTTGGATGAGCCCACTTCGGGACTCGATGCCGAATCTGCGTTTCAGGTGATGGAATTTCTTCAAACGTATGTCAAGGCAGCCCCAGGACGCCGTGTGATTCTCTCTATCCACCAACCTTCCAGTTTCATTTGGAAGCTCATCGATAATGTGGTGTTGCTCTCCAAGGGACAACTCGTCTATGAAGGGTCGCGAACAAACATGGAAGCATTCTTCGCCAAGCATGGCCATCCTACCCCTATGGGTTGGAACCAAGCCGACCATTATGTCACCATGGTCAATGACGAGTTCCGTGAGCATGCAAAATCCGTTGATGAATGGGCACGTCTGTACACTGCCTGGGAACAAACTCATCACGTCGGAGGGGAAGGTTCCTCCAAGTTCTCGTTCAAAAAGGAAAGTGCTACAAGACAGGCGTCGACTGAAGACGATAAAGAAACTGAATCACCTGTTGTAGTTCAATCCAATCGTTCTTCGGGGTTGGTGGGGGCCGCATTTGAACTGACCTACCGATACTTCCTTAACCTCTGGTTCAATCCTGGAATTCTTTTTACCCGCGTTGCTATGTATTCCATGTTGGGTAAGTGTTCATCATCGTTGTGATTTCTTTTTCTGGGCTATCACTAACTCACTCAATCACCCTTGCATCTTGAATAGCTTTGATGGTTGGTGGATTGTTTTGGGATTTGGGTGAGAGGAACGACTATGAGTCGATTCTCAGTCGGTCGGCCGTTTTGTTCTACTGCGTGGCATTTTTCATCTTCATGAGTGTCGCCGTCCTTCCTTTCACTGTCATGGAACGTGACATTGTCGACAAGGAAGTTCTCAACTCCTACTATCACCCCATTGCCTACCAGATCGCCCAGGGGCTTGCATCCATTCCTGGTGCAGCGTTGTTGGCGGGACTAGTTTCCCTCATCATCCTGACCATGACCAAGTTCAATGACCCCGGCTGGTACTTCCTCAACATGTTCCTGGCCTTGACGACTTCAGAGGCCTTGGCCCAGTTGGTATCGCATGTAGTGCCTCATTTCGTGATTGGAATGGCCCTGATTGCAGGGTTGTTTGGATTCTTCATGTTGTTCCAAGGCTTCATGATCATCCCTTCGGACTTCCCCGATGGATTGCGATGGACTTATGACATTGCATTCCACACGTACTCATGGCGCTCCTTCATGGTTACGGAATTCCAAGGTTTGGAGTTCCCAAACACTACGTTTCCTACTGGGGAAGATGTCCTGGTATTTTACGAAATTGAGGAGACAAATCGAGCCAATGACATGCTGGTCCTGGCTTGCTACACCTTGTTTCTCCACATTTTGAGTTTCGTCGTGTTGCACATCCGGTATACGTTCTTCAAAGGGACTATTGTCCCAGCTGGCAATAAGGTGCAGCTCGCCCCAATGACGGAGCACAGCGAGTAAATCTTGGGTCTTCATTACATGTTCTTAGAATTGCATGGTTGGAGGCGACATTCGGATTCCGATACGATACGCAGGGGAGATACGGTTACTCGTTCGTCCCTCGTGTCAGTTAGCAAAAGGATAATAGCAGATGTTTTCCTCCTACATATTCGATTTTCCTACATTGTAGGAAGCATTCATGATGTTGTTGTGCATCTTGTTGCGTTTTTTCCAAATCTCTATGAAAGCCCTGTACGAGTAGCATATTGCAGCGAGGGTTAGCAATATAAAAATGGCCAAATTTCCATTTTAAGAAATTATGTATTGAATGACGGTTGACTGACAGTCATCGACAGTCGAAAACAACATCCGTGCTCTGACAGTACGAGTAGTCGCTAACTACCCTCTAGTTCGTTGCAAAGAGACAAAGCCATTGAAATATCATGGATACAAGTATCCCCGCTTCACTGTCGGAGCAAACTGTGGAGGACGTTGAACATGACTTTGACGTATTCGCATTTGGGAGTGAAGGAGTCGACAAACTTCGTTGCAAACAGTTCACGCGAGAAAAATACGTTCAATATGTTGACATGGTGATGGCCTTTTCGAACTCCAAAGATGGAAAAGATGCCAATGGTCAAGCCACATACAAACGTTTCCAGAAAGCCCATTATTACAAAGCCATCAAGACTTACAAGCTACGGAAGGCCAGTGGGCACCCTGAAAAGTTTTTACTATGCGGAATGAAAGATGGGTTGCCGGTGGTTCCAATGAATGAAATGTACAAGAAAATTTCCAGGTGTCACGATGCAGTGTCACACTCTGGCATCGCTCCAACATATCATTATGCAAAGGAACGATATCACAATGTCACAAAGGAACTTGTTTCATTGTTCTGTCAGTTGTGCCCAACGTGTCAAAAGAAGAACAATGTGATCGAGACACCACACATGATCAATCCATTTAGTCCCCCTAAACCTACCTTGCGATCGCAGCGTTTTCGAGACAGATTCCAAGTGGACCTCATTGACATGCAAGATGATCCCCAGATTAACCATAACGGCGTTAGGATGATCTACATTTTGATGCTCAAGGATCACTTTTCGCAGTTTACATACTTGGCGGCACTGCCGAACGATGAATCAAAGGTCATTGCCTATGAGGTGGAGCGAATTTGTTGTTTTTTGGGGTTCCCTTTTATTTTCCAAATAGGAGATGGCTACACTATCAATGCGCAAGAAGTGCTACAAGAACTCCAGCGTCTCCATCCAGGCACTCAAATCATTCAGGGGAGGGACAGGGGGCCAGGTGATGAAGTTATCGTGAACAATACCATGATTGAAATACGAGCATTACTGTCGTCTTTTTCCAAGCGTGCGCATGCGAATGGGAAACAACCCAACTGGACTTCTCTGCTAGGGAGGACCATGACTTCACTGAACACCACAATTAGAACTATAGAAGGCGTCACACAACAAAAGCGCTCACCTCGGGACATTGTTTTTGGCTCCTCTTTTCAAAACACTCGTGAGATAGTGTTCGGTCCCACGTTCCAAGATCCGTAGGAGTGGCTTGCCGAAACTGGTCCACAGTTGAGAGGGCACCAGGGATATACTTTGCCCTGGGAAGGAATGAGCCGACTGACCAAGGTTTTCATTAGTGAAATGGGAAACACTTCTATATTCTTTCAATGAATCATGGTCAAAACAAACTACCCCTGTGGTCAGTTCTGGGGAAGCGTATCTGAAGCCTCGTATTATTTCCATTTTTCAACAGCATGCAGAACTGGTATTATATAAGGCCTGTACATATGATATTTCGTTAGCCCATACCTTTGCCATTCTTCATTCTTCGGCGCACACCTTCATACAGAAATCTGGATCGAACATGGTAGTGACTCCACAACATTGACGTGATGGCCAGAGCAAAAGGAACAAAGAGTAAAGTCCTAAAACAGTCCAAGTTTCATTATGACAGTACAGACGATGAAGACGAAAATGAACTTAGGAAGATTATGGCTGACACCTGCCCGGCAGCTACAGAAGAAGATCCTATAGACGTCGACGATGAAGAAGATGATGATGGTGATGATATTGATAACGAATCTGAAGACTACACCGACATTGCCTTTTGCTGCAATATTTGTCGATGTTCTGAACCTATGAAACGATCTTTTGGGGATAAAGAACTCGCTATTCCGGAATCTGGTGCATTGTGGCATCGTTGTTGTTGCCACATGGCTTACGACGTTCATCGCCATTGGTTGCCACAGTATCTTGCTGCACGGGATATTCTTGCCGAAAGGAAAATGAAAGCTGATGAGACCAGTATCTCGCCCGCACCGCAGACAACAAGAAGCTTCGAAGCAAAGGCCCAACACAATTACTCATGGAGCGATGAGCAGCCCTATAGTATCAAAGGTGAGAATATTTCGCTTTTTCCATAGTCAAATGTTTGAAATTCGCGACACTAATATTTTCGACAGATGAACTGGAGGCCCTAAAAAAAGATGCTTCATACATGGAAAACTTGCAATACTTTCAGTCAAGGTTTCGAGACCAAAAACGAGACGCAGTTGTTCTTGATTTGTTCGGTGGAATTGGGAGTGCTGTTGTCGCGTTGAAACGGTTGGGGATTTCGATCAAGAGGGTTGTACATGTTGAACACGACAAAATTGCCAATCATGTATATCGACACAACCATAGCTTAGAGGAGAATCCTCAGGAGGAACACATCATCGTGAACTCATTTGTCGACTTCTCGGAGATGGTACAATGGTATGATGGAAAATACGGACGTAAGTTGGGAGCGATGAGGACCCAATTTTGATTACCAATGGAGCGAAAGGGAAGGGAAACTCACAATTTTTTGTTTCTATGATTAGCATTCGATATCATAATTGGAGCCCCGCCACGGTCCAGGGTCGCTGTCAGTGGTGAGATCCAACACATTGCATGGTTGCTACGGTTTGGAGCTATCACGAAACAGTTGAATCTGCTTCGAATGAAAAGAGGGTTGGACTCCCTTTTCTTCCTTGCAGAAGTCGATGCCGACAAACAGGCGCTTGCAAATCATGAGCTTGAAGACATCGAGTCCGCGTTTGATGGGGCTTGGAGCCTGTTTTGCAACACAAGTTGCTTCTCACCTTTGAACCGGAGCAGAACTTACGTATCCAATATTCCATTTTTGTCCTTCAATGAACTCGATGAAAACGGTCCTGATGGAAGCTTGATTTTGGACAGTGAAGATTCGTTCCACCTACCAGACACAATATTCCGTCCCAGTCAAATAGCAAAGGCGAATGATCTAATGTCAGAGGTTTCAACCGTCGACCGGTTGGAAATGAATGTTTACAAGGAGCTCGAGTCAAGCCAGGGTTCCTCAAGGCAGCTTCAATTTCGAAAACTGACAGTTCAAGAGCGCGAGGTTAGTACCAATTCCGTAGAATGTTGATATCAGCTCAGGTTTTCACTGATCCGTTTCTTTGTTCATGCAACAGAAGTTGTTGGGGTTGCCTGAAAACTACGTGTGGACACCAGGTGCGAAAGCAGTGCCTCTTGGGGTGTTCATCGCTTGATGTATTGGGTGATACGTGCAAACTCACATATTTTGTGCACCAAGTGAATGATCTCTTTGTAAATTTAGTTGAGAATGGTTTGGAGAAATGTTTCAAGCGGCCCCGCCAAACCTTATCAATGCCAAGCCGTCACTGGAAAGACTGCCTTCCAAGCAAATATCATGAGTTTGCCGGAGACTACCATGGGTTCCGAGGTCGGTGGCATCCTTTTCGGTTTGAGATTGATACTGGGGTCGTTAAGCTGAAGCTGGCACCCCCTATTAGGAGTACCACAAATTCAGAAACTAAGGTATGTACAAACATGATTTGCTGGCGCTGCACCCACACTACCCGCTCCACTGCATTACTGATGTGATCTCTTGTACAAGCCCATATTTTTAAATTCAGAGCAATACGCAAAGCGACTTACAGGCGAAGCATTTTCAATTCCGATGTTGGTTGTTCTACTGCAACCAATTGTCGCTTTTTTCAACCAAGGTGATTCCGCTTATTATCGTGACTACATGTATGCATGGGAGGTGGGCAGCAGTGCACCACAACATGCTTCAGAGATTGGCCAATTGAATGGTTATGATTCTCCCGATGAAGTTCTACTTGCGAACCCAAGTACTTCGGTGCATCAATACCCAACTACTGACAGAGCCGAAACCGCAAAAATATCCTCACATGTTAGAGAACTACGAGACACCAGCGGGTGCTCGTCCCCCCAAAACAAAAAACCTCGGAAAGATGGACCTAGCGATGCAAGTTCTGGAGGAGGAAATGACGAAGTCTCTCCGAGCAACGCTCGTAGCTCATACTTTTGGTCATTGTCAGTAGGCAATGAAGTCATGAGAGTGTACGACAGTGATAAAGAAGAAGATGAATACGAGAATAACCCAAAATGGGATGCCTAGAGGCCAGGGGCATGGTTGGCATCCTTACTAAAGTAGAATTGTTCAACTAACCTTTTGCGGGTGTGTGCTGAAAGTTTGTCCAGCAGTCTCACTCAAAATTCTATTATCTACGTTTCATGACAAAATGCAATTTTGAGCGAAAAGATTATTCTAAAACTAACTTCATGCCAACTCCTCCCACTCCGTACCAAGAAATCATCCAAATGTTGTAACGACATGTTGGCGACCCGGGGAACCAACAATTTGGTTCATATCAGTTTGCAAAGGCCACCCTCCCAATCGTATCAACACGTATCAACAGATCCAACAAAAGAGTGCACGAACAGGGCGGACTCAATCCGGAAGCTGACTTGAGGCGACGACTCAGACATGGTGAGCGCTGAACCAAATGCAAGATTCACAGCAATTCTCGCAATCGTATCATCAGGTCCCCCAAAAGACACCAAATGTTTTTGCACGATCTCCGATTACCTGAAGGAGAAAGCTTGGTACGAAGAATTGTGCTGATCTTGTGTTGTTGTCACCAAGACGAGTGTCAACTGCCACTACCGCAGGTCCTTGGTGGGATGAAGAATACATCGTCATGGAGGTGAACTAAATCACTTGCTCTAATAATTTTGTTGATGAAAATGGAATTATGTGACAGCAAAATTGTCTGAGTCGAATGCAATGAGATCCCACGATTTCTCTGATTATGTGTCGCACGATTTCCCCTATAAACGCGGCCCTATTTATGGCAAGAGAATTGGAGTCCTTCTAAGTATTACCCCAGCAAATGCGTCCTCCTTTTTGTCCGCCGCCACAAGAAGGATCACAAAGCGAGCATAACTGTATCTGAGTGGACAGACGAATCGTCCCAAAGGATCACGTTCCCGCAACTCTTGAGGGTCCCACCTTGATTACCTATTGAAGAAACAATCTCCAACAGAGTCATTGAGGGGGGGTTTAGACCTTTCGATACAGTCATCCAAGGTGTAAGAGGGTGGAATTATGTCTACGCCAGTATGTGAATGAAAGCCCTGGAGTCAATTCCAGATTTGCTCACAAATTGGAAGCAGACTCTACCAACATTCAGTACAAGTACCACCCAATCAATCCTTGACCAAGATGCCTGCCAAAAGCTGGGCAACGTTGTTCCTGTTTGCCATAATGGGCATCCAGTATACACATGGTGCAGTCCTAAGTTGTCCAGACGCAACGGCGCAACCACTCATCGTTTCCCATGATGCCACTGGTGTTGTCCAATTGGACAATTCCGATTTCAACTTTGGACTCTGCACCTTGATTGAAGTTTCAGCAGAGTTTGCCACCAACAGCTCCTTGGTGGATGCTCAAATCAAGCCAATCGCCCGTCGCTACCACACATCTAATTGGGGTGCATACGCTGGAGACTACTCCCACCTCGCTTTCACCTGCACTGATGCCATCTGCGAAGTCGAACTTCCAGAAATCCCTGAGGGAAGGATGTATCTCCTCAAGAGTTACTACTGCAAGCCAAAGTATAGAAAACGCCTCGCAGCATTCTTGGACAAGACCACTTTTGGCGTAACTCGAGAGGAACTCGATGCTATGGATGGTGACTTCCGAAGCTGGGTACTGACCCAAATGCATGACATCCCCTTGTCCTCACACCGCCAGTATTTTCGCGAATGGTCGAATGATTGGGCCTACACCAGTACAACTGTTGGCCTCGTTCAAATGGATGATGCATGTGCTGTTGGTGCTCGATACCGCAACTTTGCTTTGCTTCCCCAGGATAAAACGAGGACACTCACCATCAGCTCCGACGCCAATGACGACACAAAGAAGATTTTCAGGGTCGATGGTGAGCTCCGAACTGTGGTAGAAGGACCAATTGAGTACGGTAGTAGCTGCAGCAGATATTCCCCTGTGGGTCCAGTTCCTGATGGAAAGTAAGTGTTTCTTTTCAGTGGCGATTGTATCGTTGTGTGTACTCTTGTCCTCATCACGACCTCTGTTTACTACATGCTTGTTTTCGACTGCTGGTGCACAGTTACATCATTGATCATGCTCTCAGCCCTGTGGGTGGGTACTTCAAGATGTACGTAAATGGGGCTAGCCGCTGCATCTACATCAACGGAGTCCCTGGAAATCCCGGTATCTTCGTTGACCAAGACAACCAGCCCGATGACTTTGTGCTCGACCTTCCGAGCAGCAGTTCCCAAGTGATTTTGAACGACCGTTACGACGGGACTGAGTCTATTCGTGAACTGACTAGTCCGTTAAGTGGAAGCTACTGTCCGACATCCAGTTTGGCGGACGGATCTCGGACCACTGTTGCGAAGCTCGAAGGAACGAATGAGTATTGGATTCACAGTGCATCCCTTGCGTTGGCCAACAACACTTTGGACTCTCCTCTTGCAGACGGAGGCAAATCTGCAGTAGATGTCACTGCCAACCGCGATGAAGATTTTCAAGTGTTGTGTGCTAATGCGCCTCGCACTTTCTTGAATGAAGACACCTGTGTTCTGGCCCCCAACGGATGTGAGGTGGATAGTGATTCAGCGGCGAGTGGGTCTGTGATGGTTTGTGGAAGTCCCTTTGAAGTTTCCAATGTATATGCTTCAGACCGTGGCCCTGTGGGACATGGTGGTTTCGAATTCCTTACTCAGTTTACAAGTGGTCGAGGGAAAAATGACATGGAAGACCAGAAAGAAGCTGTCTGGTTGAACATTGCCTTGAATGGCAAGGATCAACTTCGTCAACGAGTGGCCTGGGCCTTGTATCAAATCCTGGTGGTAGCTCCTTCAGCAATCTCCGGCGGGAGCTACCGAACTGAAGCTTTCATGACATACTATGATATCTTTGTCCGACATGCATTCGGAAACTACTTTGATATTCTCAAGGAAGTTACATATAGTCCACTCATGGGAGAAATGCTGACCTACGTTGATGGTCGCAGCACTGCCTATTCATACACCAAGTATGATAAGTTGGAGGCTGCTGATGAGAATTACGCTCGTGAAGTAATGCAACTCTTCAGCATTGGGCTCTATCACTTGAACCAGGATGGAACTCTCGTTCTGGACGACGATGGCAATTCAGTCGAGACATACACAAACGAACAGATCGCGGAATATTCGAAAGTGTACACTGGGTTCGAAAGGCAAGATGAACGAGGAAATATCGAGGATGGACCCAATCGAGTTGATCCAATGGAGGTGCGAGACAAGTATAAGGACTATTTTCCAAAGGTGAGATCCTCTTTGTGGACGACGATTTGGTCATGTTTGTTCAGTCTAATGATGTATCTCGTTGCATGTATCAGCTCGGTATGGACAATCAGTACGTTGGTGATGGATATCCTCTGTGCAGCGACGTGCCCCATCAGCACTTTTTGACTATCGGAGCAACATATCACTTGCTGGGTTCCAACCCGAAACCCCGTCTTCAAAGTGAAGTGTCGAACTGGAAATATGCCGATCCAAAGCGCATTTCGTTGGAGACCACGTCCGAACTCGCCAAGACTCTCTGCGGAGGAAGTGTCGCTTCTTGTAATCCTACTGCTACGACTACACTCAGTGCTGATATTGCATGTGTTGGCATCGAGTGTTTGATTGACGAACCCCAAACCTTGGAAGCGGCCCCGGGTATTTGGTTCGAATACATTCGTCCCCCTTGCGTGAACCAAGCCTTCTTCGACAACGCCAAGACTACTCGCAATACATACCAATACTATGGAATGTGCAGCAATCCATTAAATCGCGACCACAGTGCCTTGTGTTGCTTGGCCTCCGACTTGGACAACCCAAACCCACTTGTCGACCCAAATTTGGGTAGGAACACCCTCTTCTCGAACGAACGACTTACCTACGAGGAGGCAGAACGACGTTGCAATGCCATTGAAGGTGCAGCTGTCTGTGATACTGACGCATACGTGCGGTTGGAAGCCGATTGTGGCAACGAGACCCGTGGAGGGTGTGACGCAACCAAAGACACTTTCTGGTCTGCTGCTGACTGTTTGATGTATGTCAAAATCAATCGGGCGGGTGGCATCGCCATTGTTCATGAGCCACAGGACTTGGATCAGGAGAATGATCCATTTGACAACAAGAGGCGTCACAAATATGTTTCGAACAACACGAAGATGTTCTTCCGCGTTGATTGGTTGAACTCTGAAGGTGCTGCTGACACCTCTTTGATTGATGATTTTTTGCTGGATTACGATGACAATTGTGAAAGTTTACCACGTTGCTTCATTGATACGTTCGATGGCTTGTGTATGTGCATCACGGACGTCACCAACGAGCCATTGTTCACGTCAAAAACTGATCTTGCCGCTGCTGATGTCTCGTCGATCCTTGCAAGTGCCACCGTAGCTCCTTTCATGCCGCCCAGTTCAGGTTGGAAGTACGTAAGTTCTGACCTCAAATACACCTTGAATGATGGAAACCTTGACGATGGGAGTGTTTTGAGGGTGCGAGATCACAACGGGCATTATCAGTACAGAAAGAACGTCCTGTCGATGGTGTCTGTTGGCGGCAGTAGCTCCATCCAGTTTCGAAATCCTGTTTCATTTTTCAGTTTGGCTTACCCCACTGTCCGGGATGCCAGATATGAAATTGATGCTACTCTTGAACACTATTTCTATCACAAAAACATGGCCCCCTTCTTGGCCGTACGGCTGGCCCAGCGTTTCGGCATTTCGAATCCATCCCCGCAGTATGTATCCGCTGTGGCGAAGGCATTCCAAACTGGGAAGTACACAAGTTACTTTGGAAGCGGGGACTACGGCTGCATGGAAGCAACCATTGCGGCACTGGTGTTGGAGAAGGAATTCCGCTTCGTTGATGCTGATCCTATGAAGTGAGTAGTGGACTGAGTCCAGGAGTGTCTATGTTTGTGTTGAATATTCCTGATAACGTTTGTTTCTTTTTCAGTGGTTCTGTGATTGAACCTTTTCTGAAAGTGGTGAAAGTGATGCGTTCGTTGGGTTTCCAATCGAAAGAATTTGCCCCTCGATTCAAGGCAGATCTGTTCCAACTCATTGGTGAAGAAGCACATAGACTTCCGCATGTTTTTTCTTTCTTCAAACCAGAATATCAACCACGAGGTAAGAACACGGCTTTACTCGATTTGGACATTGATATCGGTCCCCTTACATTACGTTTTCGCCATGGTAGGGAGACTTTCCAGTGCAAACATGGTTGCACCAGAAGCGCAAGTGTTGAACGGTCCGACGAGCGTGAACTTGGTCAACATTCTCGGAAGCTATTTGAAGTATGGTTTGAATACTTGCTACAATGGAATTGGATATGATTCCGTTTCATCTGACGATTGCATTATTGGTTCCTCTCCCAACCTAGGAAATGGTACATACATTCCAGCCGGGTTTGGAAGTAACTGTGCAACCATGGTGGATGACTTGTCTGAGCTACTAACGGGTGGACGGCTAACGTCGAGCAATCGTGATGTCATTGTCGAGGCGTGTGAAGAAGGCCAAAATGCTGGATATAGCGATGAAGTGATCATGGCCAACACAGCGCACCTCCTTGTGATGACGCCTGAGTTCCACACTGGTGGTATCACTGATAAGACAGGAATGGATCGGGGTGCAAAGGAAATACCTGTACCAACTGGGGAAGATTACAAGGCTGTAATCTTCGTGATGTTGAACGGTGGTATGGACTCGTACAATGTGTTGGTACCCCCTCCCAGTTGTGGAGAATTGAACGGACAATACGTTGAAGCCAGAGGCGTCCTTGCATATGATGACGATGAATATGATTTGACCATTGACACTTCCAATCAAGGTCAACCCTGTGATACCTTTGCTGTTCACGAGTCATTACCAATCGTGGCAGAAATGTACGAAGACGGAGACTTGGTATTCTTTGCAAATACTGGAAACGTCGATCAAAATGGTATGACTCGATTCAACTACCGATCATTGACGACTAGTACACTCTTTGCCCATAACCATATGCAAGAAGAAGCTCAACGAGTCGACCCATATGACAAGTATCCAGGCACTGGAGCATTGGGTCGAGCCAAAGATATCCTGGGAGCGAAAGGTCACGTTGTGAATTCCATCGCAATTGACAGTGCTGCAGTGGTATTGGACGGACAGTCAACTTCTGATGGCGCTACCATCACCGTTCAGCGAACTGGAGCTCCTCTGTTTGCCGAACGCCCCGAGTCTGAGCAATCCTTTGATGTGGAAGCATACACTCGGAGGTTGAATGCACAAGGAGGCATGTTCACAAACGTGTTTGGTGAATTGTGGTCCTCTCAATTGGTGGGTGCAATGGATCTATTTAGCTTGATTGGTGATGACCTGACAAGGGCCGAGTCTTTGGTAGATGATGACATTTGGGGCGGTGAGGCTGAAGCCTGGGAGGCAATCTACAAGTTGATTGCAACTCACGAAGGCAATCGCAACACCGACCGAGACTTTTTCTACACGGAGTTCGGTGGCTGGGATCACCATTACGAGATGAAAGAAAATCTGGAAGGCAAACTTAACAGCTTGAACGGTTTCTTGTCCAAGATGCGGGCGCAATTAAAGGCTGGCGGTTTCTGGGACAAGGTGTCGATTGTAGTCACTTCTGACTTCGCACGTACTCTCACACCGAATGGAGGTGAAGGGAGTGACCATGCCTGGGCTGGCAACTACTTCATGATGGGAGGCAGTGTCAAAGGTGGCAGAATTGTAGGAAAATACCCGTCCGACTTGAGTGAAACGAGCCCTCTGCGCGTGGAGGAAGATGTAAGCCGTGGCCGCATGATCCCGACAACGTCATGGGATGCCGTTTGGAATGGAATTTTGCAGTGGGTGGGTGTTACCTCTGATGAGGAATTGGACTATTGTCTACCCAATAGACACAATACCATGAATCCAGTGGAAGGGCTTCCGGATAGTTTTCCATTGTACAATGAGGAAGACTTGTTCAAGGCAACATCGATCAACGTCTAGGCACGTACTACTTATGAAGAAACTAGAGAATATGACACCACACCACCACATAGGCAAAGTAAAGATTCATTGAAACCATGTTCGAACACTTGTTCCATGGTCAGCAGCGACCAAGAGTCGTCGCATCAAGAAAGTACCAGCTTCTATTGGTAGGTTCCAACCACTTGATGCACATTGGCAAATAGCAGCGATAGTACGCTGTAAACTGCATCCATCCCTACACTGGTTGAGGTAGTCGTTGGGTAGTGGACGGCTTCACCCAGCTTTTCCAGCACAAGGGGCCAAGCGGAAAGAGGCAACGAAAAAGGTTGCAATTGAGAGCGTTGGAAGTGCTTTAGGTAATCAAAGACCAAGTTGTTGTAGTGGATTTCGAGAATTTCCTTGGGTTGTGACTCGCTGGAAGCATCCACGAGCTCAATGGCCAAGTAGGCCACTGGTCTGTGACCAAGCTGAAATTTTTGTAGAGTTTTGATGGCGTTTTTGGTTTCTGACGACGACCCGAGACCGCAATCGGATATGGAAATGGAATCGAGAAAAGGAGATTTGGCCAAGCTTTCTAAAGTGGCATGTATGTCATCCTGCAATCGCATGCCATGAATTGTAATTCTCTCCAGCCTTGGTACATCAGGTATCAAGGCTATGACTGTGGATTGCAAGCCTGAACCTTGTAAGTCAAAATACAGATGTGTTACAGGACAGGGTGGACTTCGCAGCCACTGGAAAAGGGATGCCAACGGTATCTCATACGTTTCGGTTTCCGGCGGAAGCGTGACACTCAATGTTTGCAACGCTGGCAGTTGGACAATAGCGTCCATCAATATTCTGATATCTTGAACACTTCTGTCCCTCATGTTCACTTCCATTGAATGAAAATGCAGGGCGGCGTCATGGGGGAGGATGGGGGAAGTTGTGGGTAAGTCAGGTAGAAAGTTCAAGGCAACAATATGCCCGGCGAAATCCCATTTGGAAATGGCATCCAAATCTTTTGGATCTACCGGCCATTCCTTCAGATCGAGGCATTCCAATTTCCGGAATTGCGGAAAAGCTTCCAAAAGAATCCAACTGGGCTCATTGTCCAATGCATAGAGTGGTCGCAACTTGAGGGTTGTCACATTTTGGAGTGCGGAAAGCGCCTCCCTTTGTTTCGGGTCGTCGTATTCCTTCACGGAACGCTTTTCATGAAGCTCGATTGTCAAAACAACAATCCATAGTCTGTCATTTAGATCAAACAACTCCTTCAATTGCTTTCTCATGTCATCATTGAACAAGATCTCAAAGTCAAGATAAATACAATCGACGTCAGGGTGCCTTCGGATGTGGTCCAAACTCTGCCTGGTGTCTGGAAAGTCATCTGCACAGTGGAATTTGTGTCTGTGGTACTTCCTGGGTGCTGGCCACCATCGGATGTCACATTCTTCTATGCTTTGCCGCGGAGTGACCAATCGATGTCGTCTTGTGAGGAGGCCAGTGACAGTTTCCTCCATGTTCCATGGTCAACGGTCCAGAAGCATTGGAAATGACAAGCTAAAATCGTTGGTTGTCCCAGCTGACGTCACAGAGGAACTGTGGATTGTTGCGTGATTGATTTTATTGCCACGACTGAAAGATCTTGCTCGCTTTTTATTCCTCGTTGATCGTCCTGCTCAAGCAGCAAGGATATAACCAAGTTCCTTGCTGTTCATCCTGCTTGTGCCGATGATTAAAAGATGCATGAGCACAGCAATGGAGATGTGAACGGCTGTACCACATGTGGATTCACCAACGTGAACTATGTTTTCAACTATGATCTCACATTTGATGAAACCTATTAGCAACACCACGAACAACAAAAGAACTATTATTAACGCTCTGCTTGTCCCAACGCTTGCCATGATGACTTCTGTTGCTTTCACCTCTTCTACTAAAACAACACCAGCAAAAAGTACGAGCTCCCTCTCTCCTCCCAACTGTCCCGAAAACCCCTTTCACGAAGGAGAAGTAATCGTCCAGAAACGATTGGGGACTCACGAGAAGGTGATGGCCTGGGCACCTCGCTTCATTCGACCCTACATGCCTGATCAACACCGGGATTTCTACAAAGCTCAGCCCATGCTTGTCATCGCCAGTCGCGATCGTCAGGGCAAAATGTGGGCCACCATGGTTTCCAACGGTACTGACGAAATGACTACCAGTCCTGACCCCAAAACCTTGCAAATCAATGCTGCCCCCATGCCTCAAGATGCCTTGTATGGACAGCTCCAAGAAGGATCCGATGTAGGTATTTTAGGAATTGAATTTGCTACCAAAAGACGAAACAGAGTCAATGGAAGAATTGTGAAAGCAAACGACAATACCAACAATGCTGGAATGATCTTTCAAGTCGGTCAAAGTTTTGGAAATTGCCCTCAATACATCAAACCGAGACAATGGTGGAGTGCCACCAACGGAACTGCAACGGACGGCAGCAATGCAACCAACATGCCTCTTCCACCATCCAGGCGTTTCGACCGCTTGACCGACACCCAACTGGAGACGATCCAAAATGCAGAGACAATCTTTGTAGCCACCGGTTACAGAGACGAAACTGGCGATCCAAACGATCCTCGATATGGCAATGATGCGTCTCACCGTGGTGGTCCTCCTGGTTTTGTCAGGGTTCTTGATTCATCTACTTTGATTTTACCCGATTATCCTGGAAATCAAATGTATAATACCATTGGCAACTTGGAAATGGATGACAGAATTGGGATTTCGTTTCCTCAGTTTGAAACGGGAGGAATGATTCAAGTGACGGGACGAGTTACAGTGGAATTTGATTCTCAAGCATCCGTTGCCGTTGATCCTGGAGCCGAACGATTGATATACATTCATGTGGAAGAAGTGGTAGAAATTCCACCCAAATCCTTTCCCATTCAATGGTCCTCCCGATCCAGTGAATTGCAAGAACGCAAGTTGGTCGTTTCGGCCAAAACACAGGAATCCCAAGATGTCACGAGTTTCCATCTTCGCCCACTAAACAATGATCTACAAACTCTGTGGAAGTTTCTGCCAGGACAACACTTGCCCATTAGTGTCTCCTTGGATCTTTTCAATGGAAAGAATCAAACTGAACGGACATACTCCATTTCAGGCGGCTCGTCCAGTGAGTATCGCATTTCCGTAAAGCGCCAAGGAAAGGTATCTTCTTATCTCCACGATCGGATTGACATGGGAGATACTATCCTGGTCAAGAAACCAGCTGGTGACTTTGTTTTGCAACAAGATAGCCAACGTCCAGTGCTTCTATTGAGCAATGGAATTGGAGTGACACCCATGATGAGCATGCTCCATTCTTGGGTAAATGCGTATCATCAAGACCAACAACATCAACGTCCACTGTATTGGGTCCATGGCTCCCGCAATAGTCTACATCATTCGTTTGTCACCGAGATGGAAGATATCCAACGGGTAATGTCAAAATACAAGGATGCCTTGACCACTCATGTAGCCTATTCTCAACCGCTCGAGGGCGATCAACGACATGATTCGCAGGGACGCTTGACGGTGACTCAGCTCGAAAATATTCTCCCTGATCTTGCCGAGACGGACATTTACATTTGTGGCACAGATACCTTTGTTGCTGATATGGAAGAAGGATTGCTTGAAAAGGGAGTCCCGTCGTCGCAGATTCACTACGAAACATTCTAGTGAAGATGTCGAACGTCATGTCAAGGCTGTCACGGTGACTAAGTTGATCTGTACCGCTCTTACAATAGAGGAACTGTATTATTTTCCAAATGTTGCATTCGTTGTCTATCATCTGTCGGGGTGCACCTGCATGCTCAGGATTGTCTCTAGCTGCAACTAGAGTACCCGCACCCGCAGTTGGGCTGCATACAAGTAGGTTGCCTGAAAATGACCAAGGAGGTCGTGCACAGCAGGAAAATAGGCACCATCGAAAAGTGCGACAGAGATCTAATGAATATTCAAAATTGATTCACTATTAGTATGGAAACTACCTTTACTCCATAGACTGTACAAGACGGTGAGGTTGACACAGAACCATTTGCAATACTTGGTAGGTCGTATCCGGACCCACCACCGATGCTCGAAGATCAATTTTTTCAAGGATTCGAGACCACGCACTGAAAGGGATAGCTCGGTGTTTGTCTACCTTGTTTGTAGAACGGTGGACATGACGGAGCGTTTCAAACACCTGCGATACTCGTTCAACTTCGGAGATTTCGTTGGGTCCTGCCCATTCGTCAACGTAGACAGTTTGTATGGAAATCAACCTGGGTCTCGAAGATAGTTGAAACTGAAGAAGTTTTTGTAGTTCCCGATCTGCAAACTGATAGTCCGCCAATGCAATGAATTCAATGGATGGATTTTTGGCAATAGCCTGGAGCAAGGTATCCAGTGATTTCCTCAGATCCATTCCAGCCAGCCAAAGTTTGGTAAGCAAGGGAACCTTGGGAATCATTTCCAACACCATTGGTACTTGATCTTTGCTTCGAATGTGCAAGGTGAGATCTGTAACAGGACAGTCTGCGCTTTTTAGCCAAGTGATTAGCCTGGTTTGGTGTATATAGTAAACGTCATGAGAGTCGGGCCATGGAAACCCGATACTGAGTTCCTTGAGGGCAGGCAACGCTGTGATAGCGGCAATCAACACATTCATGTCGTACTCTGACATACTGTAGACCTCGACATGAAAGGTATGAATACGTTGTGCTGTATCGTTGGAGAAAACAGGCTTTGTCAATGCGTCGCCTTTCATGAATTGGACTCCAGTAAGTTGGGGTGCAAAGAGACAGGAAAAAAGGGTATCCAAGTCTTCCTGTTCGGTAGGCCAATCTGTCACGTTGAAACATTCCAGCTGTAAAAACAATGGCATGTTTTGAAGAACCAAACGATTCTCATTCTTGGATACAAACACAGCAACCCGCAACTCTAGATACTTGACGTTTCGTAGAACAAAGAAAGCATTTCGTAGCTGGACTTCCGTCACGCTGCCGCCGGATGAAATTCCTTGGGAATCATAGGTCAAGATCACGGACCAAGATCGGTCCTTCTGATTTAACAGCTCCTCCAGAGCACCTTGTATTTCTACATTGAGAAGATGATCAATGTGCAGCAGCAGCAAGTCGACACCCGGCCGTTGCAATAGTAGATGCAGAATCTCCACATTCGAATGGGTCCCTTTGCCCGACAGTTCATACAGATACCTTTGTTTTGTGATGGGAATGGGCGGCAGAGCCTCTGAGAATGATTCTCGTGGAATCCCTAGAGTGCCTTTGGGGAAAACCTCCATGGTGCTCCTACCGCCGACCAATAGGAGAAAGTATCTCACTTGGGTACTATCAGTGTTGCTGGTGGTGGGAGGATTTTCTGTGAGAAGAATCTTCTGTGGGAAACATAGGTATGTATAATGCCAAAATGTTATACATATTCACCAAAGGTATGAACCTTCGGAGTGACCGAATGCATGATACTCCTCTTCCGGGTGCAATTCCGATTTGGACCTCTGACGTGCAGTGAAACCTGCACTTCGTACTCTACTTCTTGTATCTTCTTTGTCTCCTGTATGACAAGGAGGCTTTGGGTACAATGTTAACACAGTCATTGAGCATTTCAATGTCTTTACGGGTCTTCCGACTATGTGTTGTTGTGGTGGTGGTGATTCTTGGAAACGTTGCCTTGCCGACGCTGGCGTTTGTGCCCACTTCCTTCTTGACTTGGGCACCAAAGAGTTGCTTTCAATTCTGTTCTCCAAACAATCCTCATACATCGTCTCCGGTCCATGGGACTCTATTGCTACAAAGATCCAATATTCTTCCACAGCTGTCACTACAGATTAGACCCTCTTTGATGGATTCTCCCTTGGGTCATTCACAGTCAAGTCGAACGAGAGTTCCCAGACATTGTTCAACGCTTCTACAGGCTGAAATACAAACTCAAACACAAACACAACAAAAACAAACCGAACAGGCACAACCTGAGAAATATCGCTGGAATACTCTTACTTTCTCATTGGCCATACCAGCGCTTATTGGAATGTTGGCTGATCCTTTGCTCAGTCTCATGGATACTGCATATGTTGGAAGGATAGGCGCCAATGAGTTGGCTGCACTCGGTCCTTGTACCAGCATCTTTCACCTGGCATTCAACGCCTTTCGAGCAACAACTGCGGCCACTACATCACTGGTAGGGAACTCCAAGAGTGAAGAGGAGCGTCGTCATATTATTGGAGTGTCCCTCAAGTTGGGAGTGTCTATTGGTTTTATGGTCATGACCGTCCTCAGTCTCGCTGGCCCTTGGTGTCTGTCTACCATGGGAGTTCAGCGCACATCACCTCTCTTCAAACCAGCGAGTGCGTACTTGGGGGCAAGATTGTGGGCAGCTCCTGTGGTCTTGGGTCTTGTGGTGGCGGAAGGTGCTTTTCGAGGATATGGAGACACCAGAATTCCTCTTTTTGCCAGTTTGGCTGCCTCTGTCATCAACTTGATCATGGATCCCTTGTTGATGTTTCCCCTTGGAATGGGGGTAGCAGGTGCTGCAGCTGCCACGGGGTTGTCCCAAGTTGGGGCTGCACTTGTCTATGCATACTACCTCTACAAAAGGCGCATGCTCCCACAACGTCGATCCGCTTCCAGCTCCACCAAAATGAATTCCTCTCTCGTGGTCAAGGAAATCTTCAAGGCTAACCTGGCCATGATTTGCAAGCAAGGGAGTCTACTACTGGCGTGGGCTTATGCTAGTTCTCGTGCCACGAGGCTCGGGGCGGCCCATGTTGCGGCTCATCAGGTGGCTCTCTCCTGTTGGATGGTCTTTGCTTTGCTATTGGATGCCCCAGCGGTGGCAGCACAAGTTTTGATGAGCAAGTCATTGGAAAATGCCAGAAAAGTCCGCTCCCTCATTGCCTACATGTTGCGTTTTGCTGTCACACAGGGATTGGTCTGTACATCCCTCGTCTTTATGGTGGCACCGTACCTTCCCGGAGCTTTCACATCGGACCCTGCCATTGCAGGTAACCTCCGCAGTCTCATGCCACAATTGGCATGGCAGCAACTTCTCGTTAGTCTGACATTAGTCATTGAATCCCTCGCCACAGGAGGGACCCAGTTCCAAATCCTTGCAGGGGGGACTACCATGGCAACGGTTCTTGCTATGTGGCAGCTTCGAAACGCCCATGATATTGTCAGTATTTGGTCCAAGGGAATTGTGACTCTATTTGCCGGTCGCTTGTTAGCAGCTTGTATAGCTGTCCTACGACTGATCCGAAGGCCTCCCAAACGACTCAATCTATCTGCAGCGAGCACAAGTTCGAGCACGAGTGCTCAAACTCCCTGAAGCTGCCAGCTAGTGCGAGTCGAATTGCCGCCGTCACGCAAAAGATGACCACCAACCACCCTGGTTGCATGTACATACTAACCCCTGCTAAGATCATAGACGCTTCACTATGTATACAGTCTCATCTCCTAGTCTATGTTGATACTACCTCATAGGTTTCCATTGCTAGTGAGGACCCAAGTGTGATACAAATTGTCGGAGGTGGTCCAGAACATCGTTCCAAGATTGTTTTCCATGAAGCACCACGTGTGGATTGAATGTACAATATATTTTATCTTCCAGAGCTGTCTTCCAAAAGGACTGACGGTGTTCTTCTTCTGTAGCTGCATTGGTCTCGTCGGGGAATATCGCGCGTTCGAATTGGAGGGATTTTTGCAACAAAACGTTGAGCCACTGTTTGTCCGGACAGTCCAGAGGCAAATCCAAAAAGGAGAGACCAAGGCTATCACCATAGGCTGCCAATTGAGCAGTGAACTCTTGTCGTGTGGCATTGCCACGAGTTTCCGAGTCTAGAATTCTCAACCGAGCCGCTTCAAACACAATGTCATTATAAACCAACGGCATGAACGACTTTGGGTTTTCTCTCGGAGCTGGTAGTGCTAGTCGTGATTGACAAGAATGATGAGCATTGGGAACGATATCACAGTAAAAGGATGCCAGCAAATCTTTTTGATTTCCAGATAGGTGCATCCGGAGGATATGAACCGGAACGCCGCCCTGCCGCCAATAGGGAATGGTCATATCTAGGTTTCGGTAGAACATGGAATCTGCTGGCTGTTTGAATAGTTGTGAATCCATCAACTGGAACATTGACCAACATGCTCTTCCACCTTGGAAAATCCATTGACCTTCGGATCGACCGGCATTGTGACAAAATTTTTGGTTGGTTTCCATGGCAACACTCAGCGCCCATTCGTCGTAGCGCCGGTAGGTAACCACAACATGCCAGTTCCAATCCAGTTCAAAAGCACCTCTCAAAGTAGGGACGAATGATGTATCGGAACAGATAGCTTCCATATAACGCGCATAGCTGTAGGATTCATCCGAAATGATAATGCTTTGGTTGTTGGCAGCATAGCGGTCTCGAATATATTGTATACGATCTTTCCAACAAGCCTGTTGACTCAATGGTTTGCCAGTTTCCGAAATGCTTGTACAATTGTCGCGGACAAACAAGCTGGCAATGTTGGCTGGTCTTCGTACGGTAGCAGGAGCATATCGTCCCAAATAGACATAGTTGTCTTGCTTGAGTATATCTTCCATTCGAACGGACTCTTTCTGCAATGTGGTTGTGGCAGTTTTGGAAGGGCCAATATGAAGAATCAAATAGGGTTTCCCCGGTTGATCTGAATGTACGGTAGAACCAAGGACCGCTGGATCCAAGGACATGGCAGCAGCCGACTTTTCAAGGATGGAATGGCATGTGGTGATATCCTCCGGCAAGCGGAGACGTCCTCGGAAAGAATGGGCGGAATAGCGCAGTTTGACGGACGAATTCCAAAAGGAAGAATTAGTATTGCGGAATAGTTCCAAGGTTTTCACGGGTGTGGGATCTGGCAGGTCACGGTTCCCCTCCAAGACAATTCCATCCAGGTGCAAAAGGAAGGCAGTCAAAATCAAGATCCCACCAAGCAAACGTTGGGCAGAGGCGAGGCGCCATGGGGAACGATTCCTCCGACGCCGAATGAGCAAAGGAGCCATCAACACAGTTAACACTGTCAAGACTGCATTCCTGGTAAAGTCAGTCTGGATATGAGAGCTTCACTTGCATGCAGGAAGAAGTTGTTGCATGCAAAAGGGCTGGAGAGGGTGGACCTACTCGTATGGCACTATGATGTTGTTGCTAGGCTTCGTTTCACGGGAGTGGGACTCGACACACTCGACTGGATGTTTGGCTCGGTAACAACCGAAAACAAAAAGCCACAGAAGCAGCCTGCATTTCAATGATGACCAACGAGGTGGGCATCCAGCAACCCAAGGAGAAAGTCCCTACTCGGGAATTTGGTTCCGTACTTTCGAACGAACGTTTGGCTTCCAAGGTGTCCATTGTTGGCCTTGGTTGTAGTTCATTTTCCACGTTTTTCTGGACCAAGGAGGACTGGGAATTGCACCCATCCGGTGTCACTGTCGAAGATCTTTCGCCGGACCACCCTCGTGTTCGAGAATGGATTCAGACCATACATTTTGCTATTCAATTGGGAATCACTTTGTTGGATACAGCTCCTTGGTATGGCCATGGTACCTCAGAACGAGTTGTTGGTTTGGCACTAGAAGCTGGCAAGGATTGGATCGATCGAAGGGCACTCACACTCAATACCAAAGTAGGCCGGTACGAGGCTGACCCCACGAAACAGTTTGATTTCTCCTATGACACCACGCTTGCATCCATTAAGCGGTCCATCCAACGAATGAGTTGTGAGTATATTGATGTGCTGCAATTGCACGATCCTGAGTTTGCTCCGACCATGGAAGTCTTGCTCGAAGAGACCATTCCAGCCATGCGTTATGCGCAAGAGCAAGGTTGGTGCCGAGCTTTGGGCATGACTGGCTATCCATTGGAGGTTCAGCGACAATTGTTGGAATGTTCCTTGCAAAAGTTCGGTACTAATATTTGGGATCAGGCCTTGACCTATGGCCATTTCAATCTACATGACACAACTCTCACCATGCAGCCGTCCCCTGGAATTCCCTCTTATGCAACCTATTGTCAATCCATCGGAACCAGTCTTTTGGCAGCTGCGCCCTTGTCCATGGGACTCTTGACACACCAGACTCCTCCCGAGTGGCACCCGGCATCTCCAGAATTGCAGGCGGCCTGTCGCGAGGCCGCTCTTATCTGTGAAGGTTTTGGTGTAGACATTGCATCTTTGGCAACATTGTTTGCATTGTCGCAACCGAATATCGCCTGTACTATCTTGGGGTGCAAGGATAAACAACAAGTTCAGCAAGCAGTGGATTTGGCAAATCGTTTTCAAGGAATGTGCAAAGTGACGAATGATGAATCTACCATGGATAGTGTCCTCGCAAGAGTACTCACAACCACAGAGCTGAAAGCTTGTAAATTGCTACGAGATGAGACTACGGGGCCATTTGCTACTCTATGGAAGAAGGATGAGTTTGGATGGGATGGAGTAGCAGCAGTCACGCAATTCTGGGAGGCACTCCCAGATATAACCGTCAAGGTCTGGCAAGTAACTGCTACAAAGTGAGCACATACCAAAATACTTCCCCAGCATCCCGGAAGAGTTATAGTTAGTTTCTATGGAATGGAGAAGAATTGCCACATCCCAGGTTTATTATAATCATGCGACTGTGAAGAATGGGGCAGTCGTATTTTGACTAGAAACTCCATTCTCCCCTGAATGGAGCCAACACGATCTGGGATCCATGATGAGGGCAAGGCTTTGTACTTTTCTTTGTAAAGGGACAAATATAATCTCTCCTACGCCTACCTCTGAAACATCATGTTGAACAATAGTGGCAATGGTAGAGTTATCAACATAAAACTAAACCGGAATTCAACCTTTGGTCTGTCTTCCCGTCCACCAATATAGAAAACGGGTCACGGATCATTCCCCACCTAGCCAATCGCAGACTTTCTCCCGTCATCCCCTCCTCCAACCCCAAACCATCATGTTGCCTTGTTGGTTGGTGCAATGAAAATCAGCGCTGCAATTCTTCGGACTAGTTCATCGTCACCTGTTCTCATTTCATTCGTCCTGGCTTCCAGTAGCAGGTCTCTACTCTTCCGTTCCCTCCTTACAAAGGGAGTCCGGAATTGCCAGAGAAATAATCACATTCGGCCATTTTCCTCTCATCCATTGCAAGTACAAGCAACTGTACAGGTGCCAGTACAAGTGGACAGGCTGAACAGATTGAACACCACGTTTCCTTTACAACTAGCATACAAACACGAACAAAAAGGCACAGTCATGGATTCACTATATCAAGAATCGTCTTCTGAGGCTCCTCGGGAAATGATGACGGGGTTACTCAGCTGTCTTTCCGACCGACTCCCAGAGGCCACGTTGGAAGGAGCCTGCAAACTATTACAAAACATTTCGCATCAACGGCCGAATATTCCCTCAAGTCAGCACACCGCATCCGCTAGGAATGATTTGGAACACAAGTTGGGGTGTTTGTCTGTTGAGATTGCTCAAGAGATGTGCACAATTGGGTCCAGACCCACAATGAAACGAAAACAGAATTGGGATGATCTCCTTCAGTTTTCTGGAAGACTGCAAAGTCCTCCTGTAAATGAAGTGACTGTTTTGAGTATATCTCTAGTGTTTGGGGCCTTGAGTTTGAGAAACAACCGTCCCAATGATGCCGCCAAAAGCGCCGCGAGTGCGTTGGCTTCCACCGTGTCACGCAACAAATCCTTCCGACCCCTCAGCAAGGACATTTCCAAGGAGCTTCTCAAGAGTTATCTGATACATGCGAGTCATAGTGATACTATGGATTTGCAAGTTTTGACGCAATTTGCTCGAGCTTTTCGTGTAACCGATGAAGATGATGGACACCTAGCTGCGACGGCGGCACGAGCGATTCGCCATGCCTTGCGTGATTTTGACCCGAATTCAATGGTAGAAGACTTGACAGAATCACAGAAGCTATCAACGGCTTCTTCATTAGCATTATCCTGTCAGGTCCGGCCATGGGCAGAGTTGAACCCTCAAGTCCTTGTAGAAGCTGCTCTTCCGTTTGCGTTTTGGCACGCAGCAGAAAAGGTATGCCAGTCAGCACATGTCCTCGCCAAAGCCAAAAAGGCTTCTTATATTGGTACAAAGTTGAGTGACGAATCAGTGTCAGCCACAGAGTTTCTGATTGATGCTGCCATGGAAGCTAAGTCGTTCCGTCGCGCGGACCAGCTGGCCACTAGTCTGTATGCCCATGGAGGGCAATCTAGATTTGTGGAGGCGCGTTTCCGTCATGCATGTGACACCATCTGCCGAGTAGCCCGAAAGCGGATGTTCCCCTTGATTGAACGCCAAGTGGACCGTTTGGACAAGTCCATTGCCGAAGTCTCTGGTACCCTGGCCGAAGCAGATCCCGAAAGTCAGGCATTGAGCCAGGAAATCCGCATTTATGCATTGAATCAATTGCACGAATTGGGGGAGCTTCAATTGTGCAACCGTTTGTCAGACTTGTGGGGGATGCCGTTTTCCTATGACGAAAAGACAATGTTGGAAGCAGAAGAAGCCAGACGTCAACGGTATCTCCAATTTGATGAAGTTTTGTCGGGTCCTATTCCGCAGTTGGTGTCTACACCGGCAGAATTACGATCCATATTTGATGAGTTTTGGAAGGATGGGCCCTATCCAAAAGGCCCCTTTGGTTTTGACGCTGAATGGGACGAAGAGTCCAACGGTGCCGAACTGTTACAACTATCTCACCCCAAACAAGCGCTGCTGATTGACATTCCCGCATTGTCTTCGACGAAAGATGGCGTCGAAGCACTGACTGAAACTATAGGAGCCCTGTTTGCTTGTCCCCAAGCGGAAGTGGTGGGGTTCTCCTGTCATCACGATCTGAGTCGCTTGCGGGGATCACCTGTGGTAGGAGTGCATCATTGGCTTTCTGGAACACAAGCGGTATCGGATGCTCAGCAACTGGTCGGAAACCATGAACCCAAGCTCAAGCAGTCTGATGCGCTTGGGCTTTCACGTGTGTGCCAACACTATTTTGGGAAGCCACTAGACAAGTCGGAACAATGCTCTATGTGGAGTTCGCGACCACTTTCCATCCGTCAACGATCGTATGCTGCATTAGACGCTTGGGTGTGTGCTGGTGTTTACGAAAAGCTTTTCCTGCCGACGGGAACGAGCAGTGACAAAAGCAAGAATGGTTGATGGCATGCAAATAGATGTATTAATAGGAGGGGATAGCTGAGAACAAAGGTACAACGTCAACAGTTATGTTGTTAGAGCAGTTTTCTGCTAGCTAGAATTTTCCTTAGCCCAATACATGCTTGACAAAAAATGAATTTGCAGGGAACAGGCCCTGTAATTTAGTGCTCGGTAGAAGCACCATAGAATGTGAAGTTGCATTACAAGTAGTAAGAGCTCTCTACTACCGTACTATATTCCTGCTGAGTCTGTACTCGTACAGTAGTCCGTGCACCAGCACAGGAGGATTGGAGTCTGTCGCTTGACTGGTTGCAGCAACAAAAGTAGCTGCGTCTGATGATAGATGATTGGTTGGTAGCTGGAAATGTTAGAGCATGTCAGCTTTGAAGCCAGTGACGATGACATAAATCAATGGTCAGTCTGGATAAACGAAGCCGTTTGGATGGTTATTGTGACAGTAGTTGGAGTAGGCTGCCAACTCTATTCAAACGTCAAAATCAGGTGAGGTTTACGAGCAAAATGACCCGGTATGCCCGCCCGGCGTGCTCAGACAGCCAGCCACTAAACTCGGTGGGTGAGTTCGGCGTGGAAATATAGCCGCTTCGAATGTGTGAAGAGTCGTATTAATGCGTCAAGTACTTGTGGACTTGTGGACTTGATTCGTCATCAACATCATCTCTTCCCTCTTCTGTTGGAACAGTTCAAAGTACAACGACTGACTGTGAATCACTTTAGTGAGTTCACCAAGCTTTCCAGGTCCATCAGACTTTACGACAAACCTGGTTAACTTTCTTCCAAATTGAGACAAACGTCTAGGTGGTGGCTTGGACTTGACATCCCACGTGTCGGATAAGAGATTTCAACGACCACCGAGCTCCTTTTAAATCTGGATGAGAGTTTGGGAAGTTTCAAGAAACCACATTCTTGGAGTTCCTTTGTTGCGCAACGAGCAACCTCTTTCTGCTTGCAATAACATCCAGACTCATCTATCTCGGTCATGGACAGACTGACTTCAGATCATCAAGGAAAATTCTATCCGTACTCAAGCAACACTTTCCAAGCAGAATCGAGACAGGGCTCTCCTGTTTCCCATTGTCCACCCAAATCACTTTGGACGATGGAAAACTCAGATGATCCGGATCAATCTTGGTCGAACCAATCCTACAGAAACACACAAAATATTTGGTCCTCGGGCGCAAACGACAATCCGTACTCCAATGCGTTTGCAACTGGCGATGACCGCCAGCACTCCTTCTTTTCCTCGTCTTCCCACAGTCATCAAACTTCTGTCAGTAGCAATACCCACCACACGGCCAAAGGAAGTAGTCATCCTCACTTTCGACCTGACCCGTTTGCTTCCAGTCACCAAACCAACGCACAGGCTGGGTTTGCAAGTCAGTACTTCAGGGGACCACTCGCCTATCCGTCGACTTCTTCCATTTCAAGCAGTCTCCCTGGTGTTGTTGGGGCAAGCTCTGGTTCCACTGCAGCAACCTCCACTGCATATGATCCCTATTCACAATATGGGTCTCACTCTTCGATGTCACAGCATGCGCAATTCCCCCATTATCAAATGCCATCGCACCCCCACGGAACGAACGTTGGTAGTGGTCCGCCACCCTGGAAAGATGATTCAGACTCCAGCAGTATGCACACTGGTACTCCAAATCGAAAGAATAAAAAACAAGGCAATCGATGGAACCAGAAACAGAGAAACAAACCGCATACCAATTCAAACCTGTCCTCCACCGACTACGACGCCACGCAGCGACGGAGAAACAATAGCAGTCTGCACTCATTGGACAGACAGGATTTTGCATCAGAGGACGATTTCACAGCCACATCTTCCAAGGCTAGTTCAGAAGCGATACGTATGCTGATGAAAGCGCCACCCTCGTCCAATGCGAGCCGGGGTTCTAGTCACACCAGTACCCTTGGTGCAACTCGACTTGCCAACACAATAGATGGGCCCTTCCCTTCATCGTCTCCAGGCCGTCCCATCCTACCTACGATTGATGACTCTCTGATATTCCGGGAAGATGACGAACTTGATGAGGATGACTCTCTCCCAAGTTTTGAAGGCGGAGATGCTCACTCGACCGTGTCCAGAAAACAAGACTGGTTGGTGCGTATGAACCGCAAAATGCAAGAGACCCCAATCGGAGAGCTTGATGCGTCTATCCCCGTCTCTGCCATCATGAACGCATGGGCGAAGACAAAGTCGGCTCAAGGTGCAAACATGGTTGAGATGTGGCTCTATCGTGCTGAGAAGGAAGCTGGTGCTGGAAACGGGCATGTAATACCGACTGCAAAAATGTACACGACAGCAGGTATGTAAAGGACGACCCAATGTTCAATTAATCAATATATTTTTGCTCACAATTGTTTCAGTGGATGCATGGGCCAAGAGTGGGGAAGGTTTGGCAGCGGCTCAAAGAGCCGAATCCATCTTACAACGTATGTATGACCTGTACCAAACCACAGGTCAGCTAAATCTTCGACCAACGACAGGTATTTTCAATGCAGTAATAAATGCTTGGGCACGCTCCAAAGACAAAGCAGGACCTTCCAGGGCGGAGCAAATTCTCAGTTGGATGGACAATTTGCACCGATCTGATCCTAACATGGAAGTCCAGCCCGATAAGTTTACGTACAACACTGTCATTCACTCGTATGCCAAATCTGGGGGGACTGCCGCAGCAGCAAAAGCGCAACAGCTCCTAGCACAAATGCAAACGATGTATGAAGGTGGTAACCTTGGGGTAAAACCAGACACTATCACCTTCAACGTCGTCATCAATGCGTGGGCAAAGAGTGGTGGCAAAGGTGCAGCAGTAGAGGCAGAGAAACTGCTCTCGCGAATGCACTATCTTAACGAAAGAGGAGATCGAGATGTAAAACCGAACGTTGTTACTTATGGCGCAGTCATCGATGCCCATGCCAAGAGCGGAGAGAGAGGAGTTGCCGCCCGGGCCGATGCCTTGCTAGCGAGAATGATTCAACTATATCAAATGGACCCTGAAGGAAACGCCGACCTCCAACCGAATACATACGTCTTCAACACCGGTAAGTCTTCTCAACAAATTGTCAGTTTGTTTGACGCTCAATTCTTACTTATGAGAGAAATTATTCATTTTGACCAGTTATCAATTGTTGGGCAAAGAGCAAAGAACACGATGCTGCTTCGAAGGCTGAAGAAATGCTTTTGGCAATGAACCAGCTGCATGCATCTGGAATGACCAATTTGAAACCAGATGCTTTCACGTATACTGCCGTTATTGATGCATGGGCAAAAAGTGGATACCGTGGAGCTGCCTCCAGGGCAGACCAGTTGCTTGACAAGATGGAGGCAAAGTACATGGCTGGTGACGCATCGCTGAAACCTAACTCTTTTACATACAACGCAGTAATCAACGCTTTGGCAAAAAGTGGAGAACCTGGAGCTGCAGCTCGAGCGGAAAGAGTCCTACAAAACATGGTCAATCGTCATCGCCATGGAGGGGATGATGACTGCACGCCAACCACAATTAATTTTAATACTGTGCTTGATGCCTGGGCAAAAAGTGGCGGGGGCAGGAAAGCAGCCGAGAGGTCCGAAGAAATTCTCGAGTGGATGGACAAACTCAACAAAAGTGGAAATGCCCATTGCGAACCTGACACCATTACCTTCAATGCCGTCCTCGACGCTTGGGCGAGATCTGGAGACCGCAGAGCCCCACACCGTGCCGAACAAATTCTTGACCACATGGATGAGCTTTACAGAGCTGGGGACAACGGGAAGAAACCGGATGTGTACACGTACAATACTCTGATTAATGCATGGGCAAAATGCCGGGAAAGAGGCTCTGCCGCTCGAGCCGAACATGTACTACGAGTCATGACGCAACGGTATCAGGACGGGGACGATGATTTCAAGCCAAATACAAGAAGCCACACGAGTGTAGTCGATGCATGGGCTAAATCAGGAGAACAAGGGGCCGCGAGGAGAGCCGAACAAATCCTCAACACTATGATTTTGAATTACAACAATACTGGTGATCGTGATACACGACCGAATGTACACACTGCCAATGCTGTGTGCAATACCTGCGCATTCACCAAATTGGAAGAGGAGAGGCCTGAGGCGCTGCAGATTGCTTTTCGTGTGTTTGAATGGCTAGAGTCACAAGAAGACATGGAACCAGATGCGTACACATATACAATTCTTCTATCAGTGTGTACAAACCTTCTATCCCGCGACGACCCACTGACTCGCTTCAGGCACGCGAAAGATTTCTTTGAGAAGTGCTGCGCAGGCGGTTACGTGAATGAATTCGTCTTGAGGAAGCTTCAGACGACCGTTTCGAATGACGAATATTACACCTTGACTGGATTGAGAGGTCGCGATACCAACACATCAAATCTCCCTCCTGAATGGACTCGCAAAGTCGATCATAATGCCAGGTCAAGTGTCAAAGGGAACAAGAAACAGCACGGTCACCGTTCCCAGCCACAGCGACGAGGAGGAAACAGTAGTCTTTAGAACGCTAAATCTTGAGCTAGAGTTTCTAGCTATAGTTTTTGTTCGTTCTTTGGATCATACAAAGGAAAATTGTTCTCAAACTGATTCCAACATAGTTGCAGTTCATGATTAAACCGGGGTAGCAGGTCCGTCAGTCCCAGATCATGACGTCAGCATGAGTGGCATCAATCTGTCGCGCGCCAGGCCGTTGCGAGCACGTGCATCATCACACTTGCTTTCCTGCCAAAAATATCCCCTACCACCCCGAGAGCCTATGTAATCGACCGATGCCTCATCCGTTCACTTTGGAAAGCCAATAGCACACGGCGCCAAAAGCCCGCGGGTCACCAAGCAACCACTACTTCTGGCACCACGTTCTTTCCGTTCATCTCCGAAAGACACATGATCGCCTCGGCACAAGTGGTCAGGAAATTCGATTTCATGAGGACTTATCTTGGTATTTATTCCTCATGCCCATTGAGCTTGTTGGTTGCTGAAGGAGAACGGGATAAGAAGAATATTATTGAGAATAATGGCGACATGGGAAGAACTCATGGACTTTTCCTGGATTGGAGGAGAGGAGACCAAAGAGTCTAAACAACAGTGGACGGTCCGTGCGCACTTGGTCCATCGTATGGAGACAATGGACATTCGAGGTGCGAGTGTTCGTAGCCCTCAGCCTTCCAAGGGGAAAGAGAAGTTGAAGATGATGGACAAAATATCTCCAGTTGATGAATTGTCTCGTGCTCGAACCATGCAAATAGCTCGGGAGATTGAACAAATTGAAAAGTTGACCGAGAAGGAGAAGAACCTGCCTTTGTATCCCGTGTGGAAAACGTCTGAACCCCTCTCCCCTTGTGAAGAAGCCTGCGAAGCTGAAGGACCTTGTCCAGATGATATTTCAACAGCGAATTGTTCCCCGAAGAACCAGTTGGATACCAACCAAGTCCAGTTGCGTCGCTGGGTGCCCTGCAAAAGTCTGTTGGATGACGAAATCACGGTTCAAACAAGCTTTGAGACGAGCATTGAAGTACCTGTGGTCCCAAAAGAGTCTCCCAACCACACATTGCCACTTGTCATGGAAGAAACGGATTCTCCAAACAATTCGAACGGAGAAACCGCAGAAGAAACTGTTCCAGCGCCACTGGATCCCGTAGAGGAAATTGACCACGTCCCCGACGACACATCCGATGTGCAAACCACCTTTGAAACTAGCATCGAACTTCCCATCACCACGCCGCAATTAATTGTACCCCCAATAATCCCAGAAGAAAGCGACGCTCCAGGAGAGGACCAAACAACTTTTGAAACCAGCATGGAGGTGGAAGAAGACGAAGCACTTCGGCAGTTCGAGGCAATGCTCGAGCGTCAGTCATCGCCTTCTGTGGCTCCATCCAGCCAAGGCTCATCTTCTTCGAATATGCCCGTATGGAAGGCTGTCCGTGATCCGAAGACGGGACGGAAGTACTATTACAATAGAGAAACTCGGGAAACCTCTTGGTTGCCACCCACCAAAGTGTTGGTCACAAAGAACAGTGGTGGTCCATCTACGCCTTCCCGTTCCAAAGATTTGTCCACCCAAACATTTGCAGTATCCCCAGGAGGTCCTGCAATTGTGGAACCATTGCCTGTGCGAACCGCGTTGCAGCAACAACATGAAATCGAGATTGAAACAGAGCCTGAGGCGGAAGCTGAAATTGTGCGTGTGTCAACTCCCCCACAAAGTTCGCCTATCATGCTCGGTGTACTACATGCCATTGAACATGCTGAGGTGCAGCAACCAAGAATATCGACGTCGACATCATCATCTCCCAAGAAGAAGCCAATGTGGAAAGAAGCCATCGATCAGAGCACGGGGAGAAAATACTATTATCACAGAAAAACCGGGCAAACGACTTGGAGTCCTCCCAAAAATGAGGACATTGTACCAGCCCCTGCACCTCCCCCCAATCCCATCGATATTTGGGCCGATTTGATTCAAGAAGAAGAACGACTGCGTGCCATCAAGGGACTTGCAACACCTGCAGAAGCTTCAGAAATCGTGGAGGAGGTCAAAGATATTGTAGAGAGAGATGACGATGACAAAACAGGTTTACTCCTCAATCCTCGATGAGCAGTTTTCGAAGCAGTTCTTTTGCATTGCAAACGGTTCTACTAGGATTAATAGACAAGTACCCTCGCTTACATGCACAACTTAGACCTGATCGATCTCAAACGTGTAAGTTCTAGCTCCTAAAGGGACGTTGAAACGAAGTTGTTTCGGAAATACATAGGTGTTTTTAGTCAACGAGCAAATCTAGTAGCTTATGTCGCCGCTGCATACAATGTTCACGTGACAGAGAAGTGTTTGCTGGGAAGTCGCGCACAACCGACAGGGACGCATTCTGTCAGCTGTGTTGTCTACATCCAAACTTTTTCAGATCCATGCCCCTCGCCCTAGCAAGAAAGCAGGATCGTCATTCACACGTTCCATGTCAAATAAACCATTAGTACGAGAAGCGAAGCAATCAATACCACTACAATTCATCACTGCTGGAGTCTCCAAACTCTTGAATAGCCTCGATCATTGCTTCAGCAAGAGTAACATCGGGGAAGGCATCACCAGCTGGATCATCCTCCTTTTCTGCAAGACGAACAATCTTGATGACACCATCCACCACGTATAGCGCGAAGCGCTTGCATCGATTGATGAGGCCAACCTCCTTTGGGCCACTGTGTACCAATTCCATATCGAGTTGCTCCGTCAATTCTCCATATGGATCTCCCATGAGAGTGACAAGGGAATCAGGTGATACACCTTGTGATTCGGCCCAAGCCGACATGACTAACGCAAGTGATAGAAGATCCAGATGAGTCAAAAGCAAAACATATACTCCTTGATGTCATTCTGGTGTATACTTACCGGCACCATCGTTGACACAGTAAACAAGTACCTCATCAACTCCCAATGCCTTGAGTGCGTCCTCTTGTTCCAGGTAACCTGGTACCTGGCGAGTAGATCAGGTCGGAGTAAAAGCACCGGGAAGACCTACCAAAATCACCTTTTTGCCGGCCACACGCTCTTTCACGTTGATACGCTCCGGTGGGAATCCATAGTGCAAATCGACCTCAGGGATGGTATCTCCAACATTAACGGCCTCAACACTATTAAACAACGAAGACTCGGCTGTCAACCACAGAAGCAGTGACAGCACCTTCAACGACGGATTCAACTTCATGTTGGATATCGCTTTATGGTGGATGCAGGTTTTTCAGGGTAGGTTTTGGATTCGGATGGGTCAATTTGGTGGTAGACAGCAAGACCTGATGGACGACTTTTGGTAAAAATAATGTAAGATACCAGAAAAATCTCTGAATAAAACTTGTTTTGGTTTCTAAAGTAAACTATACAGCTCCAGTGCCACCTTCCACTTCAGTCTCAGAAACACCAGCACCTCCATACCCACCGGCTTCTTTATCCTCCTCAGGCAAGGGGTTCATGCGAGTAGACACGTCCATCACACGAGTGGAATTCTGCAAGGCCAGAAATGCCAGTCTTCGTTGACTAGGGGTAGGGGCAAACTCCATAGGCTCTGACACTGAAGTCTTCATACCGAGCTCTTCCATTGTCTGACTGATTGTGCTACGACGACGCTGGATCATCACATTGCGTTCATCGTAGGAAGTGCGTCTGCATAGTTCTTCTCTTGTCATTTCCACCAAACTTACATCCATTCCTTCCTTTTCGATTCGCTCGACATTTACTGGATACTCGCTAGGCATCCTGTAAATTGCCACAAGCAAAATCAAAGTTGGAATGACGCAAACAATGATGGTCTTGAAGGCCCACCAAGGCAAACCGTTGATGACACTTGGTGGGGTGACGAAGTAGGAGGTCCCGTCGTCATTGTATGCCAAAGGGGGTTCTAACTCGGGAGCTATGGGAGTGGCGAATGTAACAACAAAGAGCATTATCCCACACCAAGATGGATTGGTCATTACTTCCTCCACTCCTTCCATAGACTTCCAAATCAGTTCAGGGGAAAGGCAGCCGCCGCCGAAGCGTTCTAGCTTCGGAATATCCCATGTTGGGCGACCGGGATACAAAAGTTGAACACGTTCACCTTCTTGGTCATCGTGTGTTCCGGCTTTTTCATTTGAAACACTTTCTCCTTCCATGGGGTACGAAACCATGCTTTGGATCTTGTCCAATGTCACTGTGAGCACAAGGTTGATCAAGAAGCCCATGATACCGGCATCGATAGGAAGTGAATCGGAAACTGGTTTGACATATCCCCAATAGAACGAGACAACAAAGAGGAAGCCTGCAAGGGAACCGGTCGCCAAACACCAAGGATGGATGTCCGCCTTCCTATTAGTGCTGAACAAGCCAAACAAATAGGCAGGAAGGGCTTGGGCGGAGATCGAGAACTGAATCTTCCCCAAATCAGAAATGCCCTCACTCCAGAAAAGACCCACCAAGACAGCCACAATGGTAGCTCCCAAGGATACCACCTTTCCTACCATGGCCACTTGATTTGGCGTAGCATCGGGTTTGAGTGGGTATACAATCTCGACGGTGATCAATTGTGAGATGGCGATAATCAGGGAATCAGCGGTACTCATAATGGCAGCTAGGGATGCTGTGACTGCAATGCATCCCGCAGCTTTTGCGAATCCACCTGTGTTCATAATGGCTTCCAAAATGGCCGAGAATGGATCCGATGGATTCTCGGGATTGCCATCTTGGTCGACTAAAACAGCCACCCCAACAGTTCCCAAAAAGATGCCAACAAACAAAGTGAACCATGGGCCAATGGTCATGACTGCATACCCCATCTTGAGGGACGCAAGATCTTTGGCAGCATACGTGCGTTGCATCAAGTGGGGAAGCGTGAAAAACCCAAAGTTGACGAGGGAGAACTGCCAGAAGTCCCACTGGGATTCTTTGGACAATGTCTGGTAGTATTGTGGTTTGGGGTATGTGGCAGGATCCAGGTCTTGCCAGCCACCGAATTCGTAAAAGGCGACAGAAGGAAGAATGACAAACGACAGGACCATTACAATTGCTTGGATCGAATCGGTAAGGGCAACACTGTTGAGCCCACCCATCCACTCAAAGACCAAGATGACACCCATGATGATGATAACTGGTGCTGCCGCATCTGGGTTGAGTTCAAAAATAGAATTGAAGGTTCCCTTGATTGCAATAACTTGGGCTGCCAAGTAGATGATAGTTGGAAAGAGTTGCATGAGAAGAATGGTATAACGCAAGATTTGAGATTGGTATCGATCTGTCAGAAAGTCCAAAGGAGACTGGTGGTTTCGAAGCAAGGACGCCTTGCGAAGTCGCATTCCTGTGCCGAAAAAGCCAGTGACGAGGCCGACAACAGCCGCCATCCAGCGCAAGGACTTCCAACCACTGCGAAAGGCCTCATTCGGAACACCAATCACAGTATATCCCGAGAACAAGCTGGCAAAGAGGGTCCCTGCCGTCAAGAGAGGACCAAAGTCTCGACCTCCCAAATAATGGGCCGCCAATTTGTCGGCCGTTTGGTTGTGCTCCATGTTTTCCATCTTTCGGTATGCCCAGAAAGCAGCTCCTGCCAACAGAACAAAGTAAACAGGAACAGACACATAGAGGCCGGTGCGATTTTCCGATGACACCATAGTTTTCGAGGGGTGGGTGGATTGATGGAGTTACAAAGATTTTGTGATGCAGCAGTGGTGGCTGGGTGGTGTCAGAATATTTTATGGCGACAGCTTGTTGAGAACCCGTTTGGGTGTGCTGTTGTGTTGTTGTCGCATCAATCTTTTGACATCACTCATCTCTTCTACGACATATGCAGCATTCGTCTCCTCGGAGCAGTAGATCAATGTGTGAGTGATGTCTTGTTGTTGGGAAGTCCAAGTGATGGGTGTGCTGGTCGAACAATGGGACACAGTTCCTTTGAAGAGGCAATAGTAGGGAAGTGCACCATGCAGGAAAGTCGCTTCCATGGGTGACTGAAGCATGAACTGGTGAAACGACTAAGAGGAATAGTACGGGCTTCTCCGTCAGTGAATAATGTGACTCCCGCCTCCTTATTATTACACACATACCGACGACTGACCGACGCCTTGCCGACCGCCGCCAGGAGGGCACAAGGTAAGATCAAAGAAAAATGAATCAGCAACCATGGAGGGTCAACCCCTACCATGGGGCATGAATATTCACGTCCTCCGCGATGGTCGTAGATTGAATTCTGCTGTTTTCCAGTTTCCGTCAAGTCGAGAAAATTTGAAGAGAAAAAGAGACGAGGAAGAAGGGGGAAATGAAGTAGTCATAGGGAGAGTCGAGATACTGGCAGCTCAGCACATTGCGTGTGGGTGCGGGACTTCACCGTGGAGCACGAGGGACAAGTGCTCTGAGTGTACTTCTGTTGATGATTGGGCTGTCAACTTGTTGTCCAGACGACTATTGCGCTTTACCTTAGAGGAGAATAACAAGGTGGTTGTGTCGTCGAGAGGGGCCACAGTTAGCGTTCGTGTAGACGACAAATTGATGGAAGCAAAAGGCACCGATTGGAGTGACCCAGTGCAGGTGATAACAAATTCACGCATCACTCTTTCTCGCATGCGCCAGCAAACTGACCGAATTCAGCTAGAAATTGAACTACCAGGGGGTCATTCAGATCGGAAGATTGGAGCGCCAATGTCTCGAGGGGAGTTTTCAGGTGGGAAGCCTACCATCGAGTTATCTCAATCAAATCCGGGCTATGATATTCCACTCTCTCAAATACAGCCGATTTTGTTTTTGGTGCCCCTAGGTCACGACATGTCTTTAGTTCGAAGGAAGCTTTTGGCGACTAAGGCTAAGGAGGCGAACATGACAGTGACCGAAGACTACACACGTGCTTCTCACTTGGTCATTAGTCACCAAGTGAAGTCGTGGGATGAAATTGGACAAGGTCTATCCGTACCAGGCGTAACATTGCGGCAACATGTGGAACAAGTAAGTGTGGTCATGCCGATACCAATCCTGGATGCGTATACTGAGGCCTCCTATCCCTGACTGCCTGTTTTGCAGAATTCGGTTTTATGTGTGCTACCCAAATGGTTGCTGGGAATTTCCTCTTCAACTGCCCCGTCTGTCTTCTTTACGCCAAAGATATTGCTACAATGGCACTGCGCACCTTGTGCCCGCAAGTCAAACTCTAGTCAACCGAATACACGCTTTCCACGAAATGTGGAAGTTGCCAAAATTTTTCAAACCCTCTCTGATCTGCACCAATCCAGTCCGCTATTGGACCATGATGAATGGAAAGCATACAGGTTTCGAGTCGTTGCCGGTCGGATCTTGAATTTAGACTTTGAGTTATCCAGCCACCCAGCTGTGTTGAAGCGGGCCGGTGAGGTCAAGGGTATAGGGACGAATTCCGTTGCGAAAATTAAAGAATTTTTGGAGACGAATACGGTTCAGCGCATTCATGCTTTTCAGACAGATCCAGATCGTGTTGCAATGCGGAATCTTATGGCTATTTGGGGAGTAGGGAAAAGCAAGGTATGCTGACTGTCGAGACTGTGACCATGTGGTACTTGTCCCCTGACTGGCTTTTATGTTTCAGGCCCGGGAGCTTTTGGGAAGAGGGTACCAAACAATATCTGATGTGCGAAAAGCCATACAGAATGGATGTTCATATTTGGACCGAAATCAGCTCGTTGGGGTAGACTGCTACGAGGACATTCTAGAGGAGATGTCAAGGAGCGAAGTTGAAGCAATTGGCAGCCAAGTTTCTGAAGCGGTACATGCGATATATCCCGAAGCAGAAGTTCAAATAATGGGGAGTTATCGGAGACAGAAAGAGTGTTGCGGCGATGTTGACATACACATTACACATAGGAAATTTTACAAGGAAATTCCCCCAGATGGACTTTCGAAAATTGTTGACTTGCTTTGGGAACGTGGGCAACTAATTTACCATTTGACATTCCTAAAGGGGATGCTAACTGGGGGTACAGTCGACGACTACATGAAATCAAGTCGACATATTCCAGAGAAAGTTTGGTGCTTGAGTAAAAATGCCGGCTTTGGGTGGGCAACATCTGGAGACAAGTCATCATCATACATGGGTGTGATCCAAAGCCCTGTACAGTCTGCCAAGCGTCGGCGTGTTGATATCAAATTTTATCCATACCGTGAGCGCATCTTTGCAGCTCTTTACTTCACTGGTAATGGGTACTTCAATAGATCAATGAGGCTATGGTCAAAAACCAAGCATGGGTAAGTGTAGCAGCTCTTTGAGATTTTTGTTCTTGGTGGAGTTCTCATGAGAATGCATCTGTAGGTACACATTGAATGACCATGGCCTTTACAAAGAAGGAACAGAGGATCGGGTCATGGAGGCTTCAGAAGAGATCCAAATTTTTGAGAAGCTAGGGCTGGTGTACAAAGAGCCTATTGAACGAGATTGCTTTGATGCGGTCGAGGGTAGACAAGGTTACGAGGTCCTGGAAATATCTCCAGAACAAATCAAACAAGATCAAAAGTTTCACTGGGTACATTGACTATTAAATAGAATGATGCAAGATCCTTCCCCGGATGAGTAATCCAGTGGCAAGTTGAAGGGCGGAGTACATGGCCCTTTCAAAGCCCAGCAGCGAGCCAAGAAGATTTGGTTTCCGAGAAAGCATGCAAGCAGGCACCTAGCCAAACTTTTCCTCTGGTATCATCATAGCTGCAGGATATCGTAGGGGGGTTGCCGACTGATAAGCAGGAAGAACCTTTTGTAAGCCGGTTCAACGTGCTATAATATTTCTCGTTTCGATGCATTCCACCGGTTGCGATCACACGATTCATTATTTGCAGGCCGCCTGTTCAGTCACTCTTAGGTACGGCATTTTTCTTGGCCCCATGAAAATCATCAAGCGGAATGACCGGACCATACGTTGCAACACACTCACCCATTGCCATCCACTGCCTCGTGGTGGCCCGTGTTGTGTGTGATAGTGGTATTGCAGTTGGCTGGTCTGTTGAAGAGTAGCATTCATTTCTGGTAACCAGAAAATCGTTAGTTGAATGTTGCAAGCTTATCAAATAATATGAATAGTTTCATTGTTGATTACCATGATCCGATTTTTAGGGATGTTATTAGATTACGCGGACCGTTCCTTTCATGAAATATCCCTGTCTTTTCTCGACAAACTCGACCTCTTTGGAGTCACGGCGGCAGTCATGTTTTGCCGCGATCAGCGATCAACCCAACACCGCCATGCCAGGAAATGAGTCCAACAACTGAAATTCCACAACGGTTGGCTGAGAAAGCTAATACAATGGCAGCCACTTCAGGAGTACATGGAGTGACAAAGAGCCAAGAAAGTAGCTACAATCGCATCTTTCTTGGAAATGTCAAGCTTCAGGTGGGGGGAGAATGTCCAGAAGCACTGGCGCGTCAAAACTTTCAAATTCGTGTTCATGAAGCCCTCCAACAGTTTGGGGAAGTGAAAGAAGTGTTTGTTCCCGACAGGACATCCAAACGTTACGCATTCGTAACCATGGAATCGCCTGAGCAAGCACAGTGTGCTATTGACAATGCTTCTTCGTGGAACAATGGAATTTGTGATGTAGTTAGACCGGCCCTGTCCATGCTACCACGCAACCAGGTGTCCGCCAAAAAGGTTGAGCATCATCAAGTGGACTTCCAGAAAAAAAAGAACCTTGCGGAAAAGTCAAACTGCATTGTTCAACTTCACAAGTCCCACAGCGAACGGCTGGTTGAGTTGCTACGCTCAAAAGTAGTGGGTATGACTACGGAGAAGACCGTGGCGTTTGTGTTTTGCCTGGTGGAAGATCCGTCAGAATTCTCTACCTGGCTTTCCGGTGTTTGGTACGTGCGCCCTGTTCTACAAAGGATTATCACGTTGAAAGGGAAGGGAATAGAACATCAGCTAGTCCAGTGTTCATCCCTTGACGATTTGGCGAAAACGGCAGTGGAATTCCTTGAAGCTGCCTTATCGCCGGATCATCAGAGTAAGGTTCGATTAGCTACGTTCCCTAATCCACTTCAAGAGAGCTTGTTGAGTCGCTTTGAGACAATGTGGGATACATGCTCTTTGAAATCTCGAGTCCAATTCTCGCCTTCCATGGCAACATTCACCATGGAAGTTCTTGAGTACACTGCCCCAAATTGCAAACTAAATCAAGATGGCCTCTACAGCTTAGTTCTCAAACCCGACGATGGGCCTCATTTGGGTCCGAAAGAATCGTCAGATGAGATTTGCAGAGCATTTGGAAAGCTCCAGGAGGCTACAGAGCGGTATTCATTTGGAAATCTCCCACCGAACGGCGGTATCGCACTCGACGTCGGTGCATCTCCAGGGGGCTGGACCCAATTCCTGCTGGAAAAATTCAAATGCGATGAGATCTTCAGCGTCGACCCAGGTCAGCTGCACCCAAAGATACTGGAGCAACATCAGGTGCATCATTTACCCATGACTTTCGCCTGTGCACTTCCAGAAATTGCTCAGCGGCTGCATGAAGGTCGCCACGCCAGGTGGTATGTGTCAGATATGTGTGTGAAAGATGTCGGTGCGCAAGTTGATTCTTTGCTCTTGGCAGTTGAGCTGGGCATAGTCCGAGCAGGAACCTTCGTGGTTCTGACACTGAAATGCACTCGGGGTCACTCGAAGGAAACTTTCGACCATCTGGTGTCCGAAGAAGTCTCACGTCTTCCACGACAGCTACACATCATTCATTTGTTCCGAAATCGATCAAGCGAGAGAACTGTGATCGGGTACTGGCCAGAAACCCCCGATGGAGGTTCCTCAGTTTACAACAATAAGACTACCATTTCTGGTGGCAAACGCAAATGGGCGTAGACTACTGTGCTGATGAATTCGTCTTTGTTGGTAGAATCCGTGGCTGTCGCCACCACTACGATTCTTCCCTCAATACTGCCACTCCGAAAATAAGATGAAGTATAGTCGTTGCTTCGGATTGTAACATAAATACCAACCTTACAACATTGAGGGATTTATCTAAACAACAAAGAAAAGGAGGACTCGAACATAAGCCACTGTCTTGAGGGCATAGATAGTTCCAGAGAGATTTATACATCCGAAGGTGACTTTACATAACATCATAGCTCTACATTCAACCTGACGAGTGACGAACGTTGTGTCTTGCTAGTATTATTGCTTCGCGATACTGCAGGCTTGCTGGTGATGGTGGTACGAGTAGCCCTCTTCTATCCAGTAGTACAACATCAGCCTCTTCTTGTCACTTCGTCATGGTTGTGAACAAACGTCGGTGTTTCTTCAAAACCAAGCAAGAAGTAAAACAAGTTGCCGGGCCCACACAACCACCAAGGCGGTTTCACCCCCGTTTACACATTTGACTTTCGTTTGAGGTCAGAACTGGCTCATTATCGTTGCACTCATCAAAAAATGGAGACAGGTACAATCGAAATCATCAGGAATTGTTGGAATTTTGTGAAGGAAAATCCCACGTATCACACAGACTTGGGAGTGAAGATTACGGAAAGGTAGGGCCTTCTTGGGATAGATGCACTGCTCTTGACAAGATATAATTCTTACTCCGTGCGTTTAGGATTTTGATCCTTTCTCCCAAACTTGCAGCAAAGCTGGACCAGCAAGTGAAGCAACCTCTGAACAATGAATCGGAAGACGTCGGTTTACACCATGCCATGCTATTTGTGTCAATGTTGGATAGCTTGATCAAGTTGTTGAACCCGGAACTGATGCCAGCATTTAACGCTACTGTCATTGATTTGGGAAAGAAGCATGCCACCTTCGGACTTTCCAGTATGGACTTTCCTGTGTTTGGCAAAGTTCTTGTTGCGGTGATGGAGGATCTCGTAGGAAGCGATTATTTCACCTATTCTGTTCGGGAGGCATGGCGCGATATGTGGCGTTGGATTTCCTTGTCGATGATTCAGGGTGTTCGCAGTGAATCAGTTGACGCAGAAGTGGCATCTTCTACGGCATGTCTGGATTCCAGCAGTAATCATGGCTCCCCTACTCGTCAACTTCCTTCTCGTATGGGGTCGTTCAGACGCCTTTTGGGAGCTCGGCATATTGACATTAACAAAGACTCTCCAAAGAGCAGTCGTGGTCAGAAAAAGTCAGCTATCCGTCGTGTAAGCAGTACCAGCAGTCGAAATCACCTACTACGTTGTGTGAGTTCAAAAGAGTCAGAGCTCCATCGAATGTCCACTGCAAATTCCAGTTTCTCTTTGTCAAGGTCGTCAAGCAGTAAAAGAATACAGACAACAGAAGGGAGTCTGACACCATGCTCCGGCAGTCGCAGTCGCTTGCTACGTTGCCTAGGTGCAAAAGAATCAGAGCATGTACCACATTCTACTGCAAATGCAACATTCACCCTCTCAAAAACTTCGAGCAATAGACGATTACGGGTGCCTTCTGATGAACGGTTGACGCCCCTTTCTTCTCTGTCTCGCTCTGGTGGCAGTCGGAATCGACTCCTTCGCAGTGTTAGTTGTAAGGAGTCCGAGGTTATTTCACCATCAACTTCGAATGCAAAGTTCACCATGACGAAGTCTTCGAGCAACCGTCGGTTGCAAGCAACATCCGACGAGAAGGCTACGCCGCTTAACTCCCTCTCGCGTTCTGGAAGCTTCAAGCGGTTGCTACGAAGGAGACATGCCGTTGAAGAAACGTCTTCTCCAACTGAAACAACGATTTCTTCCCCGTCTAGCGTGGATGGATTTGTTCTACGCTCTCCTAGTGGTGTTGTTCGACTACCTCAAGTTGCCAAATCCTCTCTTGAGTTGCCTCTGAGTGAAACGGAAGCGTCTGAAGAGCTCAGCAGTGAGATGTTAAAACAACAACAATATCCTCACATATCGCCTTCCACGATAACGTCACCTGTACAACGTGGAATTCGACCCACCAGATCTTGCACCATGTCAGCATCTACGGTTCGAAGGGCTATAGGACCATCTGTTGAGAACCCAGGAGGTGAAATTGGAAATGAACAGGGTTTTACAGACAAGCGCTCCACTCTGAACCGTATATCAAGTTTTAAGATCCGAAGAAATGTGCAGCATTGCTAGAACTACAATAGGCTAACAAAGCGAGCTAAGACAGAATCGTACTACCAATATTGAACCTCTTTGATATTATAGAACCTAGCTAGTGGGGGTATGCAGTACTAAACCTTGTAGACTACAAGTACGCATCTCATATCGTTTACTCGCGACTGAAGCCACTTGAATGCTACTAACTACTAACAGAGAGCCTACTACTAGGTAGTGCCGTTTTATCACTATCAATTGAAATCAAATACTGCGAGCCTCTCAAGAGATTATTTACAAACTACGCTTGATAGATTTATTCACAACATATTATACCAGACCACTTTGGGACTTCACTTTCGGACTGCCCCACTGTGGTCTTCCAACTTAATGCCAGCCTCGCTCAATGGATCAATGGCACTTTTGCGGTCCAACAAGGCAAAAAGTCGTTCGGCTGCTTCATCCGTTTCTTTCTTGTCGCCCAATCCGGAAAAGGCTACACCGAGTCCGAACGACGCAAACACCATGGACAAGTTTGCGTACACGAAGTCGGTGAAAACGTACTTTTCTGGATATGTGAATAACAACCAACCACCCCATCCAAACTGAACCGCATTGACCCATCGACTGATACCTGATTGATAACCCTCTAGCAACCAAAGTGCCAACATGGCTTTTCCAAGATCCTGGTCCTCTTCTGCCAAGGCATTCTCAAAGTCCTTGATTTTTTGATCTTCCATCGATAGTGCGGAAATGGTTTTCATATTTCCCAACGTTTCCAGGATGATATTCCCTTCTGCTCGATAGGCATTGCCCCCTTCCAAACCCCAACTCTGTTTGGCGTGCATAACGCGGGCTACAGCCACCAGTGGGATGAACGCAATTGATACCAAACCGAAGGGCCACATAAACTGTAGCAAATCGAAAGGAAGCGCGTTAGCAAGCCATTTCAAAAGCAAAGACATGACACCGTTGATACATTTTTGAACTCACGTAGAGAGATAGGAATGTTCCAATCAAGATTGCAGACAATGCAATGGTGAGAGAGCGGACAGGTTCGCCCACAAAGTTGTGCAAAAGTGCAGCATCCTGTTGGAGCTGTGATGCAAGGGATCCCACTCGATGCTCATCGAAGAATGCGCATTCTTGTCGAACCAAAGATCCGAATGCCTTGTCACGAATGCGCTTGGCGAGCCGTTCACTGGCTGTTCCAAAACCCTTGTATGCAAGTACATTTCCGAAGACGCAAGAACCAGCGTTGAGTGCAAACAGCACGGCAGCACGGAACGATTGTTCCTGCATATCGTTCGATTTGAACGCCCAGTAGTCGTCGCATGTCTCGAAGCCACCAGGGACACTTTCGTCGGAACAAGCAAGCACGGTCGTGAAGAAAATGCCAATTGTCTTTCCATACAGCAAACCTGCGAACGGGAATACAGACCCACTGAACAACGCTCCGATGAAGCCCAACACGATAAATCCGATATCAGGTTTTGCCAATTCCCAGGCACGGCTTTTGAACGTTTTTTCGTCTCTTACGTCATGCTCTTCTATGGACTCGGATTCGTCGGTTTTTGCTGTGGTTTTGCTTCTCTTGTCATCCGCGTTTTTCACGCTGGTTGCCTCCACCAAAGAGTAGTACAAGCCCTTACGAGCCATAAGATCGTTATGGCTGCCGAATTCCTTCACCTTACCGTCCGCGACGTAAGCGATTTTGTCTGCTTGACGGACCGTGCTTAGACGATGTGCAATCATGAGACAAGTGTGGTGACGGGTTTCGAGGAGCTTATCCAAAGCCTCTTGCACCAAGGCTTCAGACGTGCTATCAAGGGCAGATGTTGCCTCGTCCAGCAAAATCAGCTTCGGCTTTTTGATAAGTGCTCTTGCAATCGCGAGACGTTGCTTTTGACCTCCAGACATTTGCGAGCCCTTGTCGCCAACCATGGTTTCAAAACCATCTGGCAGACTCAAAATGAACGATTCAGCATTTGCGTCCCTAGCAGCCCCTTCAATTTGCTCTTTCGTTGCGCCTTCAGTTCCATAAGCAATGTTGTTAGCAATTGTATCATTGAAAAGCGTCGGTTCCTGGCCCACGTAGCCGATCTGGTCCCGGTACCAATGAACATTCAAACTTGAAACATCCTTCCCTTTGTACAGGACAGAGCCCTCGTCTGCGTCATAAAAGCGCTCGATGAGAGCCATTAGCGTGCTCTTTCCTTGTCCGCTGGGACCACAAATTGCCACAATGTCTCCTTGTTGAATTGAAAGATTCAAGCCCTTCAAGATTCTGTTTCCAGGGCGTGACGGATAGGAGAAGTGGACGTTCTTGAACTCTAGCATAGGAACCTTTCCCGCGTCAGTTTCACTAGTGGTGGGAGAAGCTGTCTGTGATATTTCCGTATTGGACCTCCTGATTGAGATACTAGAGGGATCAACTTGCTTTTCCACTAGCGCACGATAGATGCCTCCCTCATCTTTCATTAGCTCGTCATGGCTGCCTGTCTCCTTGACGACTCCTCGGTCGAGGACAGCAATCAAATCAGCGTTCCGAATTGTGCTGAGACGATGAGCAATCACGATTGTGGTCTTCTTGCGGACAGCCAAAATGTTGTCAATGGCACTTTGTACTAGGCGCTCAGAGTCATTATCGAGAGCACTGGTTGCTTCATCGAGTAGTAGGATGGAGGGGTTTGCAACTAGAACACGTGCAATGGCAATCCGTTGCTTTTGTCCACCTGAGAGCTGTGCTCCACCGTCAGACACACTTGTATCGTAGCCGTTTGGAAATCCCATGATGAAATCGTGTGCATTGCACAGCTTGGCAGCAGTCTCGATTTCCTCTTGGGTCGCGCTGAGATTTCCGAAGCGAATATTCTCAGCAATAGTTGTAGCGAAGAGAACTGGTTCTTGTCCGACGTATCCAATTAAGTGACGAAGCCGAGAAAGGTTCATGTCTTTCAGGTCAATGTCATCGACCAAAACCTGCCCAGCCAATGGATCGTAAAATCGTTCAATCAAGGCACAGAGAGTTGACTTGCCGGACCCGGATGGCCCCACAAATGCAACTACTTTCCCTTGTTCAATGTCAAAAGAGAAGCCTTTGAGTACCTTGGCCTGGGGTCTGGAAGGGTAGGCGAAGTCGACATTGCGAAAAGAAATTTTTCCTTCGAAATATTCTGGCTTTGCTCCAGTCTCCGAAGTTGAATCAATCTCATACTTGGGCAAGATGCCTTTTACTTTGGGCCCCTCGTCTTTGGTTACAGAGGATCGCCGGGAACTGTTAAGGTCGCTCTTAGAGGTAGCATCCAAATCGGCCTTCTTTTCGCCGTGTTCGAAGATCACTTGTTCCTCTGAGCCCGTAGTTCGTTCAATGGTATCCAATGCTGCCCCAGCAGCTATGCGGGCTTCATTGAAAGCTTCCAAAGCGGTGCTGGTGCCTGATAGTCCGTCGGCGGCAAAAAAGAAAAAGAACATGACCCGAAATACTGCTGGACCGGAAGCAACGCAATCGAGTTGATCTGGGATGGCATCACTGGGGTCGCATCCCGTATCTTCCACTTCTGAATAAATGACATACGAACCGAACAATGTGACAACCATGAATAAGATCATCATCGATGCAACCATACCTCCTGCCGCAAACCCCTGCTTCCAAAGGCGCTTCGACGACGCCTTGTAAGCCTCCAAAGTGGCAGTAGCGTAGAGATCAATTTGCCGCGTGACGGCATTCAAGGACAAGATGGTTCGAATGGAGGCCAACGTAGAGAGAGCAACTTTTCCTGCCATCTTGTAGGCTCTAGCAGCCTCGACCGACTTTGCCTGATTGATTCGAACAAGGAAGACAGTTGACACCGTGACAAGGGGCAATACACCAAACAAAACAACCAGTGAAACTTTCCAGCTAGATGCGAACCCCCAAATTACCGACAAGAGAGCCTTGACAAGACTTCCAAACACCATCCCAAATTTCTTTCCCACACCTTTTCGATAGCGATCTGAATGGAGCTCGAGACTAGAAACGACCTCATTTCCTCCATGAACGTCAAAATATGCCAGATCTTGTCGAACCAAGGCCCGGAACCACTTCTGTCGAAAAGCTCGGGAGGCATTACGGCTGACCATTTCCAAACAAACACTTTGCATGGCAGAAATGAAAAACATGATCGACCCTAGAACGGCGAAAATGGTGACCTGGTCCCAAATTCGATCCATGCCATCGGCCGCTCCCACCACTCCAGAATAGGCTCGACTCAGGAAAAAAGCAAGGGCTGGCCAAGTTACTCCTTCCGCCACACTGAAGAAAACACCTGCTAGGAAGAGCAACACAGTGTTTTGTCCACACTCAAAGAGAAACGATAATGTTTCGGGTATTGAAGCAACTCGCGCGTCAGGAACCTTGGTTGGCTTGTCCCCATCGACGCCATCTGGAGAATTGTCCGACACCAGGCTAAGCTTGGATGCCTCCTCAACATCACTTCCAGTGGACACTTCCTCTGTGGAAGGATCCACATTGGTGGCATTGTCCTCCTCCTTCATCATGACAACGAGATGATGATATGATGAGAGTGTGATTGTGAAAGGGAGAATTTTTTTGTAACTATCGTTTCGCATTTCGCGTGACGATGATGTCATAGAAGATGGCGGATGGCGGAGGAGGAGGAGGATCGTTGATTGGTGAAGATTCTCCCTGCGTGGTTTCAAAATAATTAAGCGCTTTGGTTGGAAGTATGGCTCATAAACGGTTAAATATTTTAATTGTTCACGGCAAGAATAATGTGTGTTGCTGCTCTCTAGCTACCAGTAGTAGTACTGTAGTAGTTGCTCTTCCCTTATTGATTCCTCATTGATCATCGCGACGACCGACGACCACCTATCTAATTATCGTTTGGTAGTTGAAGGAGTTCGTTGCGACTTATTGATGATGAGTTACCCAGTACGACGGTACTACTAAACGTTTCGTAGAGGCAATAAACAATGCGCCGTTCCTTCATGCATGCTGCATAGCATGCGCCGTGCTGCTCTACTAGAGGACGGACGCTGAAATAGAGCAATGAAGCGCGTTCTTTCGTATCCGAGCATCGTACGACCTGTTCGTTGGAGATGTTGCACTATCTTTGCCTCGTGTTGAATGGAATGTACCATATCCCAGGCCAGCATCTCTAGTAGCTACTCTAGAGAGAGATGGGCGATTGGGGATGACAAGGAGTGGCATCGTAGGTGGCAGGTTAACCATCCAGCTAGTACTACTACTAGCTACCCTCCGCAACAATGAGGATCATCCCCATGATGTGGAGAATTACACCGACCGCTCTCCCTTTTCTATTTTGCGAGAAATCGAACTCGGAAAGGCTGTGATGAAATAGTTGCTACCAGGTGGTAAAGTATGGGGCCGAAACGTAGTTTGGGGGAGAAACACAGTGATGCGGCTCACCTGGTGGGAAGGGGCGGTCGTGGAGCCCTGAAACGTATAATCGATTCTCAAAAAGAGTTTCACGTGGCAAGACGGAAACAGAAAGCCGATAGTGTTAACAATGAGGATATAATATTATAGTTTCGAACGTAGATGTCCGAACGTTTGGAAGAAGATGCCATAGCTCTTGATTCAACCGAGCCAACTGTTTGATCGATCGATCGAGTCGAAGATACAGTTCCTGCGAGGTCTGAGGTCTGTGATGGATAATATTCTTGGTGGGAACCCAACCAGACATAAGTCTTCTGCATTGACAGAGATCGTTGATCATCGTGCTTCCCTACCATGACGCACAATACCACAAACAAAGGGATACCTCCCTCCGCCAATAATGGAAAAAATTGGGTGTTTTCTGTTTTGGGTGCATGTGTTTTGTTGATGCTGGCCGTGTTTGGAGCGACGATCCTTTTTGGTCAGGGTTCTTTGGAAGAACTCACAACCTTGCTCCGGGAAGAACATGGCAACTTGCCGGCCGACGGGAGTCCTTCTTCTTTGCGCAAGCTACAGCAAACTCCTCTTAATGAACACCCAAGCAAACTCAGTGCTATCATGGATCAACCTCGAACGTTGAACGTTCATGTGGTCCCTCACACGCATGATGACGTCGGCTGGCTAAAGACGGTCGAACAATACTATTTTGGACAAAACATGACCATTCAGCATGCTTGTGTCAAGGACATATTGGACACGGTGGTTTCATCTTTGTTGGAAAATCCCAGCCGAACGTTTACCTATGTCGAGATGAAATTCTTTTCCATGTGGTGGAACCGTCAAACAGATGCTGTAAAGGATGATGTTCGATACTTGGTTGCCAACAAGCAACTCAGTTTTGCCAACGGTGGATGGTGTATGCATGATGAAGCTGCCACCCATTACATTGGGATGATTGATCAAACAACGTTGGGTCATCAATTCCTAAGCGAAGAACTGGGAGTCATTCCCAAGGTTGGCTGGCAACTCGATCCCTTTGGGCATTCTGCCACACAGGCATCCTTGATGACTTCCAAACTAGGTTTCAATTCCTTGTTTTTTGGCCGCATCGACTATCAGGATCTTCAAATTCGTCATTATACCAAGAATTGTGAAGGATTATGGAACAGTAGCCAAAATCTGGAGAACTCGACTGTCTTTTGGGGTCTGACTGGAAGTTACTCGGGCAACTATGGAAGCCCACGTGGCTATTGTTTTGATATTCGTTGTGAAGATCCTCTTCTTACTGATGATAACAATACCGAGTTGGAGCGTTCGATTCACAAGTTCTTGGAAGAGATTCGAATTCAAAGCGATAGAACACGTGGCAACCACATCCTGTTGACCATGGGAGAAGACTTCAATGTATGTTTTCGGCAAGTTGATGATGAACTGAACGTCCAATTGTGCATTGCTCACATACAACGTCTTATTCGTTGCTGTTTCGCAGTATCAAAGAGCGCATACAAATTTTGCCAACACCGACTTGTTGATTTCGGAGATCATGACGCTGCAGAAATGGAATCGTATCGACATTCCGGCACTGATGGGATCTCAGTACGACCACGTCAACATTTTTTATTCGTCTCCCGATTACTACACCCAGTGCAAATATGACGAATGGAAGGCTAGTGGCAAGTCTTCCAGTGTAGAAGGCCAAGTGACCGTCGAGACTGAAGATAGATCATTGGGAGAGAATTTGGGTTGGCCTGTCAAGAAGGATGATTTCATGCCATACTCGGATTGTCAACACTGTTTTTGGACAGGATATTTTACATCACGACCAGCATTGAAGAGACTGGAGCGTGTGTCGTCTTCCTTTTTGCTGAGTTCCCGACAAATCTTGAGTGCAAAAGAACCCACCCGAATCCAACTCGAGAATCCTTCTGAAGAACAAACGAATAGCTTGCATATCCTAGAAGATGCAGTGGGAGTGGCTCAGCATCATGATGGTGTCTCAGGTACTTCCAAACAGCATGTCGCAAACGACTATGCCAAACGACTTCAAGCGGGACTAGACGCCGTTTCACCACTAGTTGCCGCAAAACTGCGACGGCTAATGTTGGGGATCAATGCCTCTGACTATTTGGACAATTTGAGCTACTGCCAGCTTCTGAACGAGACGAAGTGCACCATATCTCAGGTACGTTGCAGTGAACACTTGTACACCGAAAGACTGCGGAACAATGCTTACACTTCCAGCCACCACAGGACGGAACTAAGAACAACGACACCAAGGTTTACGTGGTGATCTACAATGGGCTGGCCAATCCAAGATCCAGTATTATTCATCTTCCAGTTTCGTCCAAAGCATCTTACAGTGTCAAAGAAGTAGGAAACTCCTCTAATTCTCTGTACGCTGAAGCCATCCCAGAGTTTGCCTCGCCTCTGAGTGCCAGTTGCTGCAATCAAAGGTATCGAATCTCTTTCAACACAGGAAAAATTAGCCCACTTGGGTTTTTGATTTTTGAAGTGCAAGTTGCCGAACCAATCAGGGCTACTGAAGCCTATCCGCCAGGAGAGTCTCGTTGGAGTGACCAACGACACCTGGGACAAAAGTCTAATTCCTCGGACGTGGTAGCTTCGAACCAATACATTTCAGTGACATTTGACGGGTAAGTGGCGGATGACCTGGCTGCACTCTTGCATTTTCAGAAGTATGCTAACGACAGGTAATGATTTCCATTCTCCATTCAGGTCGACTGGGCAAATCAAAGACATGACTACAGCAGGTACTACAGTTCCCGTCCGGTCCATTTGGGGGTACTATACATCATTTGACCAACGCTTTGACACCCCAATGAATCCAGATACAAACTCTGATGCTAGGGACCTCCAAAACTCAGGCGCCTACATTTTCAGACCAAGCACTCCGGATCAAGCATTGAATGTTGTGAAGCCGTTGTCATCTGTATTTTTCAATACATCCACTGGATTCGAAGTTCACACAACATATGAAGTCCCTTGGATCCGAACCGTCGCGAGAGTTGGTGTGGGGCAACCGTACCTTGAGGTGGACTATACTGTGGGCCCAATCCCAGCGGATGACTTGCGTGGTAAAGAAATTGTCACGCGCCTTCAAACGCCCATCAAAAGCTCTGGTACTTTCTATACAGATTCCAATGGACGTGAATTCATGAAGCGGGTGAGAGATTCACGACCCACCTGGGAGCTAAATGTGTATGAACCTGTTGCTGGGAACTACTACCCAGTAAATGCTGCCATGTACATTGAAGATCAAGAAAGCGCCATTACAGTGGCTACGGACAGGTCACAGGGTGGTGCCTCACTTCAAGATGGATCTATGGAACTCATGGTCCACAGGCGCACCTTCATTGACGACGCGAGGGGGGTGTTTGAAGCCATAAACGAGACTACCGGTGGGATGACACCGTACCCACCATATGGAAATGCTACCCGCTCAGGAGACGGGATCACTATAAAAGGACAGCACCGCATTCTTGCAGGCCCATCTGGTGGAGCGCTAAGTGCACGTTTGATGATGGATGCTGCCTTCGTTGACACTATGATTTTCGTAGCAAGCGCTCCCGCAGAACAAGTTGTTCCTTTCGATATCAAATCTGAAAAGTTCGAGTCACTCCCTCACAATGTGTTTTTGTTGACACGAGCGTTCCTAGGTGGAGATCACAAGAAGATCTTGTTGCGGGTGGCACATCAGTTCGAAGAGCATGAACACTGCCTTCTGTCAGACTCAGTAGAAGTTGACTTGGCAAAACTTGTACCAGGTTACGAGGTAAAAGATATACAAGAAATGACTCTGAGTGCCAACCAACCGCTTAGTTCCTGGGAAGCAAACCGCCTAGACTGGTCTGGGTCCTCCTCTCCTTCCTCTCAAAAGAGAGTTGATGGAACAACTATCACGTTGGGGCCGATGGACATTCGCACTTTTGTAATCACGCTAAAGTAGGGCAAATATCGGCACTCTAATACTCACCCCAATGCCCCTGGTGGGCGTTCACAATAGAATAATAATGCAACGAACAGAATATGGTCCAAAAACAGCTCCTCGTCAACGGCAAAGCCACCAATTCCAATCAAACATCCTCAACTCCAAATCGTAAATAGAATACTCCACGACACTGTAGAGAGACGAGCCCGCATCTGCCACACAATCAATTTGGGGATTGCGGAACCAGCCGGTCGGGGTGTCCCTCGGTCCTCGTAAACTAGTAAACACATAGCAGCAAATGTGTAGTAGATCTGCGAGCATGGTCGCAGCCTGCAGAGTATCGTGAGCGAAGTACAGACTGTGCTGTGACGCCTGCAGTAGTAAACCAATACCACCACTCCAAGTAACATCCCCGTGCTTGCATGCTTGCTTTGTTTAATTGGACCGGAGAAAAATTCTCCCATTCCGTAATCCAATTCCTGCCAGTCGACATATGAGACTGCTTTGTGTTAAACAAGATCAGAGATGGGAGAATTAATGACATCTCTCACTGGATACACATTCCGAACTCCCCTTCGAGGCTCTGTGGGGCGTAGGAAAAGTTGTCATTCATTTCTCTGACATTGGGATACTTCTCTAGTCCACCACAAACAAAAAGAACTCTCCACATGATGATGTGGTGGTCAATTATCCTTTTGTCACTGCTTTGTCAGTCCTCCAATTCATTGAATCTGACACTTGGATTCATCAACGGAGATGGTGACTTCTTCGTCCCCATTGCAGAAGGTTTTGAGGCACGCTGCAATGCGACGGAGGGTGTTGAATGTGTGTTCATAACTGCAGCCAAGGATTCCACAGATTGTGACTGCGAATGCTCCCGCATGAATGCTATCGATGCTATTTTGGCGTATGAGGTTGACGGTATTGCTATGAAACCATGTAAAGAGGAAAATTCTGCCTCTTTCATCAACTACACCACTGCTCAAGGTGTGCCCGTTGTGACATTTGACTCCACCAGCTCAAATTCTACCAAGATTGCCCATGTTGGGACAGATGAAGGTTTCCTTGCGAGGACAATGGCCAGGCTACTTCGTCAACTCCGTCCAGAGGGTGGCACCTACTGTTTCATTGGGAACAAACTCACCAGAACCGAACCTTTTACAGAAGAGATTACCAAGTACAACGGTAGGAAAGACAAAGCCCAATGGGAATGGGTGGATCTTGGAGATATCTTTCACGGAGACTACATGGACGTTATGGATCAATACGCTGTCCACAATGTTACTGCTTTCATCATCATGAAACAAACGCCAATGAGGCATGTCAACTGGACGCAGTTTGTCGACGCCAATCGCTTCCGAGACATAACATACATCGGTGTGGACAATTCTGATTATCAACTGGAATACCTGGAATCACACTACGTCGATGGTCTGGTGGGTCAACTTCCCTATGATTTTGGAACTTCATCCTTTGATGTTTTGTTGGAATACCTCGTGACTGGCGTGCTCGACAGTGACTACTATCCCACGAATGTTGTGGCATACAACATTATTCCACTAGAGCTCCCGGTATTGGAGGTTGACAAACATCTCGTTGGCGAATTGAGATCCATTGGATATGTTTGCCTGGGAATTACTCTCCTCGTTGCATTGGGATGCGGTGCATGGACGGTTTGGTACAGAAACCATCACGTTGTTAAAGCGGCTCAGCCAATATTCTTGATGATGATCGTAGTTGGGGTCATCATTCTTTCCAGTGCTATTGTTCCTTTGTCAATGGAGGGCAACGGGGACCCTGATGACATGAGCGAGGCATACAAAGTCGGAATATGCATGTCCGTTCCTTGGTTGTCTTTCCTTGGGATGACCGTGACGTTCGCTGCACTCTTTTCAAAAACTTGGAGAGTGAATCGCTTGTTTCACGAAAAAGTTGGTCTCACTCGCATATCCGTGCGTGTGAGTGATGTCTTGTCTCCTTTTGTGTTCCTGCTGATGAGCAACATCATTATTCTTTTGGGCTGGACATTGGTAGATCCTTTGACGTATACAAGGGAGTTTAATCCTGGGACAGATTACTGGAACCGTGAAATTTCGTCTTTTGGGGCTTGTCGATCCGACAAGAGCGAAGCTTTTCTATCTCCATTGGCAGTTATCAACTTAAGTGTCGTGGCAATCGCATGTTGGCAAGCATACGAAGCTCGATCTATCACGAGTGAATTTGCCGAAGCAAAGTATATCGCGCTCTCAGTGTTTTCATTGTTCCAGGCATTTCTTACAGGAATTCCAGTCCTTGCAATTGTTCGTGATATCCCTGAGGCATACTATGTGGCGTTGACGATGATGATCTTTATTCTCTCCATGGTTTTGTTGCTTTTGATCTTTGTCCCCAAGATGTTGAAGCTCCAGCATTATAAGGGCATGAGTGAGCGTGAACAAGCTCAGTGTATCGATGCCAGCATTCGCAAAAGCAGCACTCGTTTGATGGGAGAACAAGGTAGTTCATTGGATATGCTCCGACGTCAACAAGGAAGTATGAACAATATGGCAATGGCTACAGATCCATCCATGAACAGTTCTGGTTCTTCTAACCTTCCTAAATTATTCCCACTCGCCAAGATCGAACCTGTCATGAAAAGCGTTGCTTTCCAATACGAATTGATTTCATCCTTGTCCAAAGGATTCGCGGATTTCTTCAAAGGAAAGTTCAATGCACCTCCAATTCAAACCATGGGTGCACCTCCAATGGCACCGTTCGTAGCGACGGATGGATACCAAGCTCAGACTTGCGTGAAGTCTGGCTATTTCACTGGCGATGAGCACTTTGTGGTGAAAGTGGCGAGCGGAGGACACCCAATGAAAAACTCTGGATCAATGCAAATCTACTCTCAACGAACAGGGCGCTTGGAATGCATGCTGTTTGACGAAGGCGTGCTAACAGAGATGAGAACAGCAGCGATCGGTGCCCCTGGCCATGAAACTATTAGGCCCAAAGTCAGTGACATACATAGGAATAATGGGCACAGGGGTTCAAGCACGATATCAGTTGCAGTTTTTGAAGATATTGACAGACTGTCGCAACGTTTTGGTGTGGGGCCGAAATGCTGAAAACGTCGACAAGTTCATGATGGACGTCCGACTCGAAGGTTGGAAGGTGGAACGTGTTAGTCGAGCAAACGATCTCTTGGAACGCTGCGAGTTTGTTGTGACCACTACAAGCGCTCGCAAGGCCGTACTATTGCATGAAGAGAACGTGGATTGGAAGGTTCGATTGATAAACTGCATTGGGGCAGATGCTCCAGGAAAGCAAGAATTGGATCCACGTTTGGTTGAGAACGCCGACATGTTGGTTTGCAGATAACGTGAAGCAATCATTTGAACGAGGTGAATTCCAACATTGGGCGTCAGAAGGAGGGGTGAAAAAGAGAGTGCTCTCCCTCGGCGAAGTAGTATGCATGGCCGAATTTCAACGTGAATCTCAATTCCGCGGTACAGGATTTGCGATTTTTGATTCCAGTGGAGTGTCGTTGCAAGATACAATTATCGCAGAAATGGTGTATGAAAGTGTGGTATGTGGTTCTTTTGGCAGGCGTTCCAATGGAGACCTAGAGCAACCGAAGCAACAAGAAGATGTTCCAGATGAAGGTCCCGAACCTTTCAAACCAACGGTGTCATCACTTGAGACAAAATCATCGTATCATTCTGTTTGTGATACAATAGTCTATGATGCTTAGGTGGTGTCACAACATGCCCTATACTACTAGTACCGGTAGTTGTCTCTGTTACTACTAAGTAGAATCCTCGGAAATACAACAACTCCTTTTCTTGACATGATACCTTGTTCCGTACCCCGAAAGGCTTGCTGTCCTTTCAGCGTCGATTCTTTCTCTTCCTTCAAATTCCTTGATAACTATGGCTCTTGAGTGTCTGAACCGCCTGAAGCTGATACCGGGCTGTGTCTAAATCATCCCTGGCATCAAGAGAACTCACGATGGGTAGTGTTAGGGTTCTGGAGTTCATCTGCTGTGTCCATGCCTGTTGGGCGGGGACTGGGATGTTAATACCTGCTTGAGATGTCGACAGGGAGAGAAGGGTACGGAGTCGGGGGCTGATATCAGCCATGTCCATGCCCAACAACGCTGGTAGGAAGTCTTGAGCGATTGCTTGCTCCAATGGAGAAAGCAGAGACTTCGTTCCAAGGTGTTGCAAATCTTGTGTAGGGCTTTCCTCGTTCAGAAGCCATAACTGGGGGTTAGTGACTCTAAGCAAGTACAACCACTCATTCTGTAAAGAGAGGCTCAGAGCTGTGAATGCCGACTGTGGGTATTTCTTGGCGGCTCTTGCCAGCGTTCGGATATGGTCACACCAGGCTCTGATCTGTGGCTCAACCCAAGAGGGGAAGTCTTCTTTGCAGCCAATTGAAGAGAGGAATCTGCTTGAGATGTCGACAGGGAGAGAAGGGTACAGAGTCGGGGGCTGATGTCAGCCATGTCCATGCCCAATGGCAGTTAACGCCAGGGCTGGTATCTTTGGCTCTACCCAAGTGGGGAAGTCTTCTTTGCAGCCAATGAATCCGCCCATATAGCGATGACCAGCGGTGAACTCGTATCCAAAGGTCTCTGGTGACATATGATGGAGCATCCGTGTCGGAGATACGAATATCCGAAGTATGTACAACGATTTGGCTGCTGAATGGCAGGAGCTTTGTATCCTTCTTTCCACGGACCCTTTCAAGGTTTTGGGATCCCAACAAGAAGCCAGGAAGAAGAAGTATCTTGAGGCTTGCAAGCGGGCTCACAGCCCCTACACACAGCCTGTGGGACTCGCACTGCAACGATGTATTCATGAAATCTTCGAAGCTCTGCTTCGGTGGGCTTGCTCTTATCCTGAGAATGATTGTTGTTCCGGAATAGTGCGCAACTGGGTCATGGCATTCTGCTCCTCTTGTTCCTTTTGCTCGTTCGAAATGATGTAGAGTTCGGCAGAGTGTCCAAAGAAGCAATCAGGGTATCAAACTGCGACCACGTTCCTTTCTCCTACTTGTGAGGGAGATGAAACCACCGATCGGCTACTCGTCGCTTGGCTGCAGGACTTTCCAGCTATTGGCATGGCTGACCTCAGCCCCCGACTCCGTATCATTGTCTCCCTGTCCACATCTCAAGCAGGTATCAACATCCCAGTCCCCGCCCAACAGGCACGGACCCAGCACACGTATGCAGTAATATAACATGAAGAGTGGTCAGAAAGCAGCAACACGTCAAAGGCTATGTCGCCCTTTCCAATCAAATCTTCAATTCCAATTCAACCACTCATTCTTGAGTTGACTCAGGTAACAATTCTTGAGTTGACTCTTCACTATTTTAGACCCCTACTGGGCATATGCAGTAATGTAACATGTGCTTGAGTGGAAATGGCGGCTTTGCGTTGTCGTGCTGCTGTCTTCAGAGTACAATACATGTTACATTACTGCATATGCCCATTAGGGGTCTAAATCTATTTTAGACCCCTAATGGGCATATGCAGTAATGTAACATGTATTGTACTCTGAAGACAGCAGCACGACAACGCAAAGCCGCCATTTCCATTCAAACCTTCTCAACTCCAATTCATCAACAAATTACTCCACGAAATTGTAGAGAGACGAACCCGCACCAGCCACACAATCAATTTGGGGATTGCGGAACCGGCCGGTGTCCCTCGTTCCACGTAAGCATTGTGTAGTAGATCGAATCAACGCGTATGAAAGGCGGGAGCGCACAAACTTGCATATCTGCGAATGTTCGCGCTTCCACTTGCTGGAAAGCCCTGCAGCCAAGCGGCGAATAGCCGATTGGGTCTCAGAACTCATCAGTCCATCCACAGAGAAAATCAAGGGTGTGAAGTGGCTGTGAGCCCGCTTGCATGCCTCAAGATATTTCTTCTTCTTGGCTTCTTGCTGGGACTCCAACACCTTCAAAGGGTCCCTGGTGACATATGACGGAGCATCTGCCCATTAGGGGTCTAAAATTGTGTAGTAGATTGTATCTCATTCTGCAAAGAGAGGTTCAGAGCTGTGAATAACGACTGTGGGTACTTCTTAGCAGGGTTCGGATATGGTCACACCAGGCTCTGATCTTCTTTGCAGCCAATGAATCCGCCCATGTAGCGATGACCAGAGGTGAACTCGAATCCGAAGGGGGCAAGGATACGAGGAGCTCGCTTCTTCCATTTGGGTCGAACAACAACGACACTCTTCTCAGGCTCAGGGTAATATTCGCGAGCTGGACAAATCTCTTGAAGCTTCTTCATGGTCCTCATCTGCGTACCACGGCTGAAGGAGACCAGGAACGAGTCGTCTCAATTCCTCGGACAAGGGAACTAACGCTGAGCCGTAAAGTACCATGGAGAGGTGGTCTCCCTGTGTCACTCCCTCCTTCGATTCAAGCCTTGGGAGTTTCGGAGCGCTTCACAATCCACCTCAATACTATATCAACTAGCCGAGCTGGGGTCCTCAGTATCACCCAAAAAGTTTGGAGACTCCTCTTCTACCTCAGTACTGGGATCTGAGTTAGGGTCACAACCTTTTGCACGGAAATTGTCCCCTGGGATGATAGTGCTGCTCCCAGACTGTGCTTTTTCACTACTTTAGACCCCTAATGGGCATATGCAGTAATATAACATGTGGTTCTTGAATCCATGCTGCTGTCGTCTTGTTGGTCGCCTCGCTCTTCAATAGTCCGAAAATGCAGGGCTTGCAAGGCATGTACTGCACCCTCGATACCTGCTTTGAGTCCATCACAAAGGTTGTGGTTTCCTGCCGCTTTGGTAGCGTTTGCTCGCGTCGTCTTCAGTAGGCATTCAGCCATCAGTCGTCTGCAGATCTCACCGATGCCAATCGGTCGGGTTCCTGGGCACTTCTCTAGTGCAACTATGCGACAAGCCATCAATGTCCTGTAAGCTGTCCATGGAGGATGGGAAGTAGCCAGCCATGTGGTGAGGGCAGCCCACTCCTCTCGGAGTGCTTTGGACTGATCCCCATACCGGAGCAGCCAGTTGGTGAGCGAGGTTGAGTCAACTCCACCTGGACCTGCAGAGCCTGACAAGTGCCTTGCGACTTTCTGGACAATGTCTTCAGTGATCAGGACTGGGGGCACTGTGGGAGTTGTCGCGTACGGCTCGAATGAACCATCTGTTATATATCTGTTTGATTGAGCCCATTAGGGGTTTAAAATAGTGAAAAGTATATATGTCTGTTTGATTGAGTCTTTCTGGTTCCCGGAGGTGAGGATGCTTCTCTGCCAAAACCTGGGCCACTACTCCGCCACCATGGCGATTGGTTAGTCGTCGGACAGCCTGTCGGATCCGCCCTGCGATGATGTCGTCAACTAATTCACTATTTTAGACCCCTAATAGGCATATGCAGTAATGTAACATGTAGTGTACTCTGAAGACAGCAGCACGACAACGCAAAGCCGCCATTTCCAATCAAACTTTCTCAACTCCAATTCTTCAACAAATTACTCCACGAAGACGCTCCCGCCTCTCATTCGCGTTGATTCGATCTACTACACAATGTTTACGAGGAACGAGGGACACCGGCCGGTTCCGCAATCCCCAAATTGATTGTGTGGCTGGCGCGGGTTCGTCTCTCTACAATTTCGTGGAGTAATTTGTTGAAGAATTGGAGTTGAGAAAGTTTGATTGGAAATGGCGGCTTTGCGTTGTCGTGCTGCTGTCTTCAGAGTACACTACATGTTGCATTACTGCATATGCCCATTAGGGGTCTAAAATAGTGAGAACTCCACGAAGATGTCTTCATGAAATCTTCGAAGCTCTGTTTCGGTGGGCTTTCTCTTTTCCTGGAAATGATCTTCCCAGGTGACAGATCGTCATATGTCACCAGGGACCCTTTGAAGGTGTTGGAGTCCCAACAGGAAGCCAAAAAGAAGAAGTATCTTGAGGCATGCAAGCGGGCTCACAGCCACTTCACACCCTTGATTTTCTCTGTGGATGGACTGATGAGTTCTGAGACCCGATCGGCTATTCGCCGCTTGGCAGCAGGGCTTTCCAGCAAGTGGAAACGCGAACATTCGCAGATGTGCAAGTTTGTGCGCTCCCGCCTCTCATTCGCGTTGATTCGATCTACTACACAATGTTTACGAGGAACGAGGGACACCGGCCGGTTCCGCAATCCCCAAATTGATTGTGTGGCTGGTGCGGGGTCGTCTCTCTACAATTTCGTGGAGTAATTTGTTGAAGAATTGGAGTTGACAAAGTTTGATTGGAAATGGCGGCTTTGCGTTGTCGTGCTGCTGTCTTCAGAGTACACTACATGTTACATTACTGCATATGCCCATTAGGGGTCTAAAATAGTGAATTGGAGTTGTTCTGGAATAGTTCACAACTGGGTGATGACATTCTGCTCCGCCTGTTTCTTCACGAGGAACGAGGGACACCGGCCGGTTCTGCAATCCCCAAAATGATTGTTTGGCTGGTGCGGGCTCGTCTCTCTACAACTTCGTGCAGAGTTGGTTGATAAATTGGAATTGAGGAAGTTTGAATGGAAATGGCAACATAGCCGTTGATGTGCTGTTGTTTTCGGACCACTCCACATGTTATATTACTGCATACGCCCATTGGGGGCCTAAAGTAGATTACTAACTCTTCACTATTTTAGACCCCTAATGGGCATATGCAGTAATGTAACATGTATTGTACTCTGAAGACAGCAGCACGACAACGCAAAGCCGCCATTTCCAATCAAACTTTCTCAACTCCAATTCTTCAACAAATTACTCCACGAAATTGTAGAGAGACGAACCCGCACCAGCCACACAATCAATTTGGGGATTGCGGAACCGGCCGGTGTCCCTAAAGTAGTGATTGACAGTGTTATTTGTTGATGAATTGGAATCGAGGAAGTTTGATTGGAAATGGAGAGATAGCCGTATTTTGCTGCTGTTTTCGGACCTCACTATGTATGCTACATTACTGCGTACGCCCACCTGAACTTTAATCCGATCTACTACACAATGTTTTCCATATTGATTGTGAGCTGGGCTCGTCTTTTTGCAACTTCGTGGAGTAATTTGGTGAGGATTTGGAGTTGAGGATGATTGTTTGGAATTGGTGGCTTCGCCGTTGACGACGAGTTGTTTCATGATTGCATTCTGTAGGCTATTGCATACACCCACTAGGAGCCTAACTTACTGTTGTGTCAAAATCGATGTCGTGGAGTGGCGATGACTGCAAATACGTTTCAAACTGAAATTCGGCCTCAGAGGGTGACGGGCTTTGTGGGATGGCCTCCAAGAACTACAGCCAGACAGGAAACATGGTGATGAGGTTCAATGACCCGACCCAGAACATCATTCCACGAATAAACTCCAATGATTGCGCATCACAAACTTTACAACTCACCATACTAAAACCATCATCACCCAACGAGGTGTCGCTAAGGAGGCAGTCACGCGGAACGACGTATTCCCAGAAACAATCGAAATTGTCCTCAAAGGTTTCTTCGAACTCCTCCATGCCACCCCATCTATCTTCTGGTTGTCGAGAAATGGACTTTTCCAACTCAAATTGAGCACATACCCACCAATTCATTAGATTCAAACGTAGGGACCCTCGCTTGCAATCAAGGAGCAGTTGACCTGTATCAGATTGATATTTTCGAAAAGTGTCAACACTGCTGCTTTCCTCACCAAAGCGGTCGTCGAACAATTGTACTTCATCCCAACGTTGCAGAGTAAAGGATCCAGAAGGAAGGCTTGTATAATTGCCTACTGTGCCAATCTTGCTAGGGACATCCATTGTGTAGGCACCAAACCAGTAAATCAAAATCCTTGCCCCAGACGCACACTTCCGGAACCAATTATTCCGAATCGTCCCAGGTGGAACCTTGAATGGGCTCATTATAAGGACTGGATGGAAGAAATGCTTGGAGCTACCATTTCCATCAGATGGAAGTCTGCAGCGAATGAACGCAATTTTGCCAAACGCTTCACGATGAGGAAGTACATCTTCAAGAAGTTGCTTTTCCTCCAACCAGCTCTGTCGACCTGGAGGGGGTGTCAATGAGAGGGCGTGCCACTCGTTCAGTATAAACTTTCTCACTTGATCGATGCTGCCAGTCGGGAGTGCATGGATCAATCTTAACGAGGGTTCGATTCGCTCTAACTGACTTAAAATTTCGACACCCTCAATCAACGTCTTGTAGGCCGAGGGAATACCATTTTTGCCTACATTGTTCAACCGCATTTGGATGCAGTCAGGAATCACATTATATTGTCTTTTGGAACCCTCGGCTTGTGACACAAAATCACAAAGACGGATGATTGAAAACTCATAGGAAGTTGCCAACCAGTAAATCAACACAGGAGAACTCTCTAAGGAACTCTCTTCAGTCGGTTTTTTCGAATCAAATTGGCCTAAGAAGGCGTGGTAGATTCCCTCTAAAATTCCACTGGCTGCAAATGGTAATTCAAAAGGATCCACAATCAGGACAGGTAGGTGGACATTTGTCCACTTGACGAATCCTAGACTGCCAAAGGAGTCCTTCAGTTTTGTTGGCAACTTGGCTGTGTCCGCGGAGATGAAGGCAGCAACATTGTTTGTTGTATGGGATTGGTGGGCCATTTTGTGTCGCATTTGTTTGAAGAGTGGTGTTTCCTCCACATCTTCATATCTGATCGTTTTGCATTTCGCTGTAACTTTTTTGTTGGAACTAGAGAACAAGCACATAGAGTCGGCTGTATTACGCTTGAGGCCCGAATGTGGGATGTTCATCGAATTCGTGCTGCATCGACTTCTGGTGTTGAAGGCAGCCCCAAGGTGTTGATTGTGAGAGGTCAACCTTTTACTTCGTCGAGCAGATACCACAGAACTTTGAGATGTAGATGTGTAAGTTTGTTGAGAAACTCTCTTTGATGGAGAGATCCCTATCGATGGCACGACGCCAGAGGAGCGCCTTGTTTTGGTCTGGGAACCAGGCCGAGCTCGAACTGAGCTCATTGGCTTGGTAGCAGATTTGTCCCTTTCTCCAACTGTCTTCTTGTTACCACGTGTGCTCGCAATGCTAATCCAAAAGAGATGGAAATTATCATCAAAGGTTTCTTCGAACTCCTCCATGCCACCCCATCTATCTTCTGGTTGTCGAGAAATGGACTTTTCCAACTCAAATTGAGCACATACCCACCAATTCATTAGATTCAAACGTAGCGACTCATTCTTTATTTTGAGAAATAGCTGACTTGTGCCAGATTGATACTTTCGAAAAGTGTCAACACTGCTGCTTTCCTCACCAAAGCGGTCGTCGAACAATTGTACTTCATCCCAACGTTGCAGAGTAAAGGATCCAGAAGGAAGGCTTGTATAATTGCCTACTGTGCCAATCTTGCTAGGGACATCCATTGTGTAGGCACCAAACCAGTAAATCAAAATCCTTGCCCCAGAAGCACACTTCCGGAACCAATTATTCCGAATCGTCCCAGGTGGAACCTTGAATGGGCTCATTATAAGGACTGGGTGGAAGAAATGCTTGGAGCTACCATTTCCATCAGATGGAAGTCTGCAGCGAATGAACGCAATTTTGCCAAACGCTTCACGATGTGGAAGTACAACTTCAAGAAGTTGCTTTTCCTCCAACCAGCTCTGTCGACCTGGAGGGGGTGTCAATGAGAGGGCGTGCCACTCGTTCAGTATAAACTTTCTCACTTGATCGATGCTGCCAGTCGGGAGTACATGGATCAATCTTAACGAGGGTTCGATTCGCTCTAACTGACTTAAAATTTCGACACCCTCAATCAACGTCTTGTAGGCCGAGGGAATACCATTTTTGCCTACATTGTTCAACCGCATTTGGATGCAGTCAGGAATCACATTATATTGTCTTTTGGAACCCTCGGCTTGTGACACAAAATCACAAAGACGGATGATTGAAAACTCATAGGAAGTTGCCAACCAGTAAATCAACACAGGAGAACTCTCTAAGGAACTCTCTAAGGAACTCTCTTCAGTCGGTTTTTTCGAATCAAATTGGCAAAAGTAGGCGTGGTAGATTCCCTCTAAAATTCCACTGGCTGCAAATGGTAATTCAAAAGGATCCACAATCAGGACAGGTAGGTGGACATTTGTCCACTTGACGAATCCTAGACTGCCAAAGGAGTCCTTCAGTTTTGTTGGTATTTTGGCCTTGTCCCCAGGGATGAAATTAATAGGATTTGTCATGTAAGTACCTCTTCGGTGCACGGAAGCTGTCCTTGCGATACGGTGCTTCTTGTTTGTTGTCTTCAAGCAATGCCTACGAAGTACATATCCATCATCTCTTCCAGGCGCCATGACCTAAGAGGTACAGTTGATAGAACGTCTCTTTTCCTCGTGAAGCAGATCAGTGATTTTGTATTGGATCTTGGCGTCCTTCGTTGACACATTGCACAACGTCAAGTTCACAGAAAACAGATTGGGTCTAGCTAATCGAAATCCACGAAAGAACGTAGTCAAATTTGGGTCTAGTTATTCAAACACCTACAAAAGAGAAATAAAAATAAGTGGTGTTAGCTACTCTAGAGAAGGGGCTACTGAGATCATTTAGAAATACCAAACACTATGTTAACACGAAATACTTTGCAAAGCACGCAATATTAACCAAAGAATACACAAAAATGCAACAAATAATGGAAGAAGACAGATTCTCATTCGCTGTGCTCTGTCATGCTGGTGGGGGTGAGATACATCTTCTTTCCTGAAGAAACAATCATTCCCTTAAAGTACGTGTACCGAATGTGCAACACGATAAAACTCAAAATGTGCAGAAACAACGTGTAGCAAGCCAAAACAACCATATCATTGGCTCTATTCGTGTCCTCGATCGCGTAAAACACCAACACATCTTCACCTGTTGGAAACGGAGTGTCTGGAAACTCCAATCCACGAAACTCGGTTACCATGAAGGAACGCCAAGAGTACGTGTGGAATGCAATGTCGTAAGTCCATCGCAACCCATTGGGAAAGTCAGATGGAATTATCATGAAGCCTTGGAATAACATGAAGAATCCAAACAACCCGGCGATCAACGCCATGCCAATCACGAAATGGGGTACCACGTGCGACACCAACTGGGCCAAAGCCTCCGAAGTCGTCAAGGCCAGGAACATGTTCAGGAAGTACCATCCCGGGTCGTTGAACTTGGTCATGGTCAGGATGATGAGAGACACCAACCCTGCCAACAACGCCGCGCCAGGAAGTGATGCGAGTCCCTGTGCCACTTGATAGGCTACAGGATGGTAGTAGGAGTTGAGAACTTCCTTGTCCACGATGTCACGTTCCATTACAGTGAAGGGAAGCACGGCAACACTCATGAAGATGAAGAACGCCACACAATAGAAACACAAGGCTGTGCGACTGAGAATAGACTCGTAGTCGTTCCTCTCACCCAGGTCCCAGAACAATCCACCAACCATCAAAGCTACCAGGTAGGGACAATAGTAAAGATGAAGATGACGTGTGAGTGGCTGTTCTTTCTTCTAGCAGCGGAGAATGCAACACCAAAGTAGATGGTAGACGAACTTACCCAACATAGAATACATGGCCACACGGGTGAGAAGAATCCCTGGGTTAAACCAAAGGTTGAGGAAGTATCGGTAGGTCAACTCAAACGCAGTCCCGAATACACCAGAGGAGCGGTTGGACCGAACCACAACGGTATTGTTCGTTTCTCCTTTGTCTGACACTGCTGCCTCGCCCTTTTCTCCGTCGTCATTCTTGAGGGAGAACCTGGAAGAGCCCTCTCCTCCAACATGATGCGTTTGCTCCCACGCGGTGTACAGACGAGCCCATTCCTCGACAGATTTGGTGTGCTCGCGAAACTCGTCATTGACCATCGTGACATAGTGATCCGCTGGGTTCCAACCAATTGGAGTAGGGTGACCATGCTTGGCAAAGAACGCTTCCATGTTGATTCGGGATCCTTGATATACGAGTTGTCCCTTGGAAAGCAAGACCACATTCTCGATACGCTTCCAAATGAAGCTGGAAGGCTGATGGATGGTGAGAATCACTCGGCGTCCAGGTGTGGCTTTCACATAGGTCTGGAGAAACTCCATCACCTGGAACGCAGACTCGGCATCGAGCCCAGAGGTGGGCTCATCCAAGAAGAAGTTGGACGGGCCGCTCAATGCTTCCAACGCAATCGACAACCGACGCTTCTGTCCTCCACTCAACCCCTTGAGGAACAAGTCACCAACAATGGTGTCGTTCTGCTCGGTGAGTCCAAGACTGGCAATCAAGTCATCCACGAAATCATTCAAAGATTTCGAAACAGGTAGGTGAATACCTGCCAGGCGAGCGTAGTGCATCATGTAGGACTTGACGGTATAGAATCCATGTAAACGGTCCTCTTGGGGGACCATGGCAATGAGACCTGGAAGGTAAACTGTGGATTGACAACACGGGTCAAGGAACATATGGTTAGTCGCCGGAAGCAACGTTACAGGAGCTGTAGGATACCGATATTGATAGTGCATCCATGGATATGGTAGTACTTACTGTCGGCCTTTCCTTTGGAGTTCATCGAAAGTGAGTCGGTCAAGATGCTGAGAAGTGTGGACTTTCCAGCTCCACTGGGACCCAGAATGGCAGTGATGGTACCTTCTGGAAATAGGATCTTCATGGGGTGGAGCATCTGCTTCCCAGCAGTTGTTTCGACGGATTCGATCAAAGCGTACCCATCATTTTCATGGGGTTGGAAAGCCGCACCAAGATCGTATTCAGCAGATGGGTTCATGATACTGTCCTTTGGTTTAATCCCAAACTTTGTGTGAACTTAGGATTGTGCGTTCTTGTTTCTGGCAATCATCAACCCGAAGTTACAAACAACCAGTGGATGAGTAGCATTGCTGTTCGTAGAATGTACTACGCTACCGTGCGTATGATAATATTGTAAACGGCCCCTTTCGGCTGTTACTTGAAGCACTCGTGAACATTGAGTGATGGTTTGATGGAAGCTGAGTGTAAAGTGAGGTTGTTGAATCCTGCATAATACAGCAGCAGGACGAAAGGGCAAAACAACATCATTAATTAGCCCCACCAGAGCAGCAACGAGTTGTGATCCGTGATCCATCACAGGTATGGTCGGCGCCAGTGCTAAGATCGGTCCATTTTACTACGAGTACAATGTGGTACCATCGTTTGCTTGTCTCCCACCAGCTAGAGTACTACAGGTAACTACATGCTTGACTGTTTGTTGCCTTGCAGTTGGGAGGACACCACAACATCACAGCCTCAGTCCGGAATCAAAACAAGGGCGAAAAAAAAAACGACACCACGATGATGTTACACAACGACATTTTGCGTGGAAGTTGTTGACGAAGTCCCGTTATCATCGCTTGTCAAGCAACGTTTCCAACTAAATTCACTTAGACATTACATTGTCTGTCATATCCAGAAACTCAAACAGAAGAGGTGAACAAGAGTGCCTCATTCTACTTTTTTGCTGTCGCAGCAATATCACGTAGGGCCGCGGCACTCTCGGTCCCTGTTGCATCAACAAGATCAGCGAACACGCCATTCTTCAACTGCAACAGTTCGAGAGGGGAACCAAATTCCGCTGCTTTGCCTGCATCCATCGCGAGAACATAGTCATAGTCCATGATAGTGTTGAGACGATGGGCAATTGTCAGCAAAGTCGTCTCAGGGAACCGCGTCCGAAGCATTTTCTGAATGAACCCATCAGTTTCCCCGTCGATACTAGCTGTAGCTTCGTCAAGTACCAACAATTTGGGTTGGGTCAAGAACGCTCGTGCCAGATTGATCAGTTGTCTTTCTCCGACACTATAGTTTGAGCCACCCTCTTCCATTTTTGTCGAGAGGAAATCACTCGGCTCTATCAAACGGGAGGGTGACGATGTACCCAATCGGACTGCAGCCAGAGCATCTAGAATATCTTCGTCACTGTGTTGACCAAACGGGTCCAAGCAATCTCGAAGTGTAGCCCCCGCTAAAAATGGGTCTTGAGGAATAATAGACATGCCACGGCCCCTGACGTCGGATAGTCCCAGAGTCTTCAAGTCAACCCCATCCAATAAGATATGACCACTTTCAATCTCAACTAGTCGAAAGAGTGCAACACTAATACTCGATTTCCCAGCTCCTGTTCTTCCCACAACCCCACATGTCTTTCCTGCAGGAATGTGGAAGGAAAGCCCGTTCAGAGCCAACGGCAGTCCTTTCCTGTACCTCAACGCAACGTCATCAAACGTAAGCGTCCCCTGTGACGGCCACGCAGATGGTGGCTTAAGTGCATCGTCTGTTTCCATTGGTTTTTCTGAGGGAAGATCTGCCATCGCGTCGACACGCTCGATTGCAGTAATCGCTGCCTCCGTCTCGCTGAATGTGTCCACCAGAAAATTGAGAGTTATCGTGAAATTTGAGGACCATGTAATCAGTAACCCCACAATTCCTGGTTCAAGACCCAACTGATCGTTCAAAGTGGCGACAAGCACAGTGGATACTAGAACGACAGTGGATCCAAGTAATTCCATCCGAGCTCCCAGCCATCGCTGGGCAGTCACAAAGTTGAGAAGTGCCGAACAGTTAACATCAACAACCCCTCGAAAACGGTCAACAAATCTTGTATGTTGTTGGAAAACACGAATAGAAGTAGCTCCCTCCAGACTTTCATTTACCATGGACTGTATCGGCGATCGACTGGACGCATCGATTCGTTGGAGATCCGGACCAGACTTTCGATAGTGCAACATCAACAGCCAGTACAAGACTGAGACAGGGAATAATGCCAAAGCATTCCAAGGTAAAATGCTGATTTGAATAATGATTCCAGCCACATACCAACTGCAACTGATCATGAACATTGACATAACTTGAGTGAGGGTTACATCATTGACATCGGTATCGTATGTAAATCGATTCAAAATGCGACCCATTGGAACAGTCTCGAAATATGACATGGGAGCCTTTAGAACGCTTTCAAGCATACTGGCAAACACTCTCTTAGTTGCTCGACCACCACCCGTAACGACCCATTCTGACCGAACAAAAGTAGCGACACATGAAATAAGAATGATGATGGCATACACTTTCACGTATTGAGCTTGTGTGGAACGACCTTGACTCTGCGCCTCAAAATGAATCCCAAAGATTGTGCTAGGTTCGTCAACTGCACCAGTCCAATTGGCAAGAAATAACTCGACAGCTACATATAGCAAGCGGTCGAGACCCATGAACAACACTTGGAGTAGGAAGAATGTCAATCCTCCAGCTCTCCTGAACCACAATAGCCAGGTTTTCATGCTAGAAACACCATGTTCACGTTGTTCCACTTCAATCAATCGACCCCGGCCTTGGCCCTCTTTTCGTTGACCCGCAACGTTGGTATCGGTCTCATCCTCCTCTTCGTTCTCGGAGGATTCATCCTCGCGAACGGAAGATTTGATGTGCTCTACAGCTCGCTTGGTGTTTTCATCTGTGGGTACAAATTGAGCAAGGTCCTCCCAACTTCCTAGGAAGCGATTTTGACCGTCAACCATAATCATAATCTTATCAACAGCTCGATTCGAAATGAAGTGCGAGGCGTGAGTCACCAGAAGGACAGCTGAATCTTTCAACATGGCATTTGGCGATGCAATAAGACGTTCAAAAACGTCTCTTCCAGTACCAGAGTCCAAAGCGCTGAAAGGGTCGTCCAAGATGTACAAGGATGCCTTGGCATAGGCTGCCCGAGCAAGAGACACTCTTTGCTTTTGCCCTCCACTCATGGTCACGCCTCGCTCACCAATTTCAGTCATGTCTCCCGCTTCTCCAAGTTGTTCGAGGTCAGTTCTTAGTGCACATGCATCCAATACCTTCTCGTAACGCTCCTTGTCGAAAGGAAGACCAAACAAAATGTTCTCCTTTACAGTTTGATTGAGAATAAACGGTGTTTGTGGGACATACGCAATTTTTCCGTTGATATTGACCTTGGAGTCACCTAATGCTTCCGCTTCTCCCAGAAGCCCATCAATAAAAGTTGTTTTCCCGCTGCCCACTGGACCACAAACTGCCAGAACCTCGCCTCCTTTCAACGATAGGTTAAACTCCGACACTGTGAAGCCCACGGAAGTGCAATTAGAAGAATCATTATCTGGTACAGCATCACCCACTCGAAACGATGCATGCGACAACTCCAAATGAACTCCATCCCTGGGTGCACATTCCTCCGAAGCGTGCGCTAGCAACTTGATGTCACGAACTGGTCGATTCATGAATTTGGCTAACCGCCTGGTTGCAGCCATTGCTTGCGATGCCTTTCCAATCAAGCGCCCGGCAAAATTAATCGGGAAACGAAGTGCTGAAATTAAGAGAAGAACGCCAAAGGTGTCTGCAGCAGTGAGCACATTGTTTTCATCAAGCATCACATAGGTAGCAAAAGTAGCCCCGGTTGCCAAAACTGGTGACACCACTGTCATTAGCATAGTGGTAGCCCATACCGCCATCTCCAAGGAAAGATACTTCAACTCTTGTTCGCGGGCTGCGCTCAACCTCTCCATATACTTAGATTCGTAGTTGTTTAGCTTTGTTACTTGGATCCCTTGAAGCATGCTGCTGACGATTTCCACTCGCTGGTCTGTAAACGAGACACGTTTCAATCGAATTTCCAACATTTGAGCTGCCACATACTGGATGAGGGGCACAAACCCCACAAGGACTGCAATGCCCACCAACGTGGATGGCCCAAGAGTCCTGTACAGGAAAAATGCAACTAGGAGGACATTCAGAGGCAACGCCCATATCAAATGCCCATCTTGGGCCACTTCGTAGAGCTTCTGAGTGTCCACTGCAACCAAGTTGGTAAGTTCTCCGGAAGTCAAACCCTTCCTTCCCTGTGGATGAAGATTAAGCATCCGCTCATACAAAATGTTGACAACGGCTGCCCGGACGGCCACACCAGTTTTCATGGCCAAGTGTCGATGTCGATGACTAGCAAAGCCATTAACGATGGATACAAGAAAAATGGATATCGCCAATGGGAGACCATCACGTGTTGTATTCAAACCAGGGTTGTCTTCCAGAAGATCCAGCAGAGCCATGACGAGGAGTGGCATTCCTGTACCACACAATACAACCAGCAACTCGCACAAACCAGCAGGAATGAATGTCGGAGCTGCAATCTTCCAAAGAACATGCAAGAAGTTGGCCAAAGACTGCTTGTCACTCGTTGCTCCATCGTCAGGCGAGACAGTCGTTTTGCCCGCACCGTCTTGGTATTGTTGTTGAAAGACATCGACGAGATTCTCGGAGCGCATGCCTGAGGGCACAACAAAGAGATCATCCGAGGAAAGATGAGTGTCTTCTTTGTCGGATTGCTGATAGCCTTTGGCAAATACTTCCTCCATGTATGCAAACGTCCATAGATTCCACTTGTCTGCAAAAAACCGCCAGGGCGACCGAACGTAATCCACAGCGCTGGTCCTATGGATCCTTTCTTCTGGCCATATATCCAAAAGGGGGTTTCTCATGGAATCTTTCATTCCTTCTTTAGAAACATATTTGTTATTTTCCATTATTCCTAAGGAGCTTGGCGGTATGAGTACGAGTACAGCGCCCTGAAGTAAGGTGTTTCTGACTGTGAGGAGTGCGAGGAAATGATTGGAAACGGTGACACGAGGTTGAGGAGCTGGAACATTTTCGAACGAAGTCGAGCAAGTCGAAACTCCACCATTCCAGTCCGAGCAATTTGGATATAGGTCCAGATGCACGACTGGATGTACGTCTCAAATCTCGCATTGTAGTTTTGATGCAGAATTTACTGTAAATTCCAGTAAGTACAACTAATGTTAGTAGTATCGTAACACACTACTGACATTGACCTTTTACCCCCGCTTGTCCTCGAGTAGGTTGAACTGTATGTGGTCAGCTACCGCTTCCAACCAAGAGTTCAACCAGTTCTTCATGCATCAACTTCCAGGGTATGCTGGAAAGCAAAATTGTTGGGCTCGGAAATACTCATTGATGCCAGCTGATCACAGTCAATAATGTTCTACTAGAACTTCAGTCTCCTCAGTTGGAAACAAAGCTTCTTACCTCAAGTCGCTACCTCATGTATATCATTATTTGAGGAACCTGCGGTCGTTCCACTGCCAGCAGGCCGAACAGACTAGACGGATCATCCACACGGCAACTCACTCGCTCTCATCTTCCTCATCAGTCGTCAAACGCCTGAAGGAAAACATCTGTTTACTCTCGGATCGGCTAACTGTTCCTTTGCAGAACGTGTACCGAATGTGCAACACGATAAAACTCAAAATGTGCAGAAACAACGTGTAGCAAGCCAAAACAACCATATCATTGGCTCTATTCGTGTCCTCGATCTCGTAAAACACCAACACATCTTCACCTGTTGGAAACGGAGTGTCTGGAAACTCCAATCCACGAAACTCGGTTACCATGAAGGAACGCCAAGAGTACGTGTGGAATGCAATGTCGTAAGTCCATCGCAACCCATTGGGAAAGTCAGATGGAATTATCATGAAGCCTTGGAATAACATGAAGAATCCAAACAACCCGGCGATCAACGCCATGCCAATCACGAAATGGGGTACCACGTGCGACACCAACTGGGCCAAAGCCTCCGAAGTCGTCAAGGCCAGGAACATGTTCAGGAAGTACCATCCCGGGTCGTTGAACTTGGTCATGGTCAGGATGATGAGAGACACCAACCCTGCCAACAACGCCGCGCCAGGAAGTGATGCGAGTCCCTGTGCCACTTGATAGGCTACAGGATGGTAGTAGGAGTTGAGAACTTCCTTGTCCACGATGTCACGTTCCATTACAGTGAAGGGAAGCACGGCAACACTCATGAAGATGAAGAACGCCACACAATAGAAACACAAGGCTGTGCGACTGAGAATAGACTCGTAGTCGTTCCTCTCACCCAGGTCCCAGAACAATCCACCAACCATCAAAGCTACCAGGTAGGGACAATAGTAAAGATGAAGATGACGTGTGAGTGGCTGTTCTTTCTTCTAGCAGCGGAGAATGCAACGCCAAAGTAGATGGTATACGAACTTACCCAACATAGAATACATGGCCACACGGGTGAGAAGAATCCCTGGGTTAAACCAAAGGTTGAGGAAGTATCGGTAGGTCAACTCAAACGCAGTCCCGAATACACCAGAGGAGCGGTTGGACCGAACCACAACGGTATTGTTCGTTTCTCCTTCGTCTGACACTGCTGCCTCGCCCTTTTCTCCGTCGTCATTCTTGAGGGAGAACCTGGAAGAGCCCCCTCCTCCAACATGATGCGTTTGCTCCCACGCGGTGTACAGACGAGCCCATTCCTCGACAGATTTGGTGTGCTCGCGAAACTCGTCATTGACCATCGTGACATAGTGATCCGCTGGGTTCCAACCAATTGGAGTAGGGTGACCATGCTTGGCAAAGAACGCTTCCATGTTGATTCGGGATCCTTGATATACGAGTTGTCCCTTGGAAAGCAAGACCACATTCTCGATACGCTTCCAAATGAAGCTGGAAGGCTGATGGATGGTGAGAATCACTCGGCGTCCAGGTGTGGCTTTCACATAGGTCTGGAGAAACTCCATCACCTGGAACGCAGACTCGGCATCGAGCCCAGAGGTGGGCTCATCCAAGAAGAAGTTGGACGGGCCGCTCAATGCTTCCAACGCAATCGACAACCGACGCTTCTGTCCTCCACTCAACCCCTTGAGGAACAAGTCACCAACAATGGTGTCGTTCTGCTCGGTGAGTCCAAGACTGGCAATCAAGTCATCCACGAAATCATTCAAAGATTTCGAAACAGGTAGGTGAATACCTGCCAGGCGAGCGTAGTGCATCATGTAGGACTTGACGGTATAGAATCCATGTAAACGGTCCTCTTGGGGGACCATGGCAATGAGACCTGGAAGGTAAACTGTGGATTGACAACACGGGTCAAGGAACATATGGTTAGTTGCCGGAAGCAACGTTACAGGAGCTGTAGGATACCGATATTGATAGTGCATCCATGGATATGGTAGTACTTACTGTCGGCCTTTCCTTTGGAGTTCATCGAAAGTGAGTCGGTCAAGATGCTGAGAAGTGTGGACTTTCCAGCTCCACTGGGACCCAGAATGGCAGTGATGGTACCTTCTGGAAATAGGATCTTCATGGGGTGGAGCAGCTGCTTCCCAGCAGTTGTTTCGACGGATTCGATCAAAGCGTACCCATCATGCTCAGAGGCTTCGAAGGTCGGACTCATGTTGCAGCGGTTGTTGCTGTGGTGTTGAAATAGTGTCACTAGACTGTTGGTTCAAATCCAAATTTTGTGAGTTGAATATCCGTCGTGGTCGACGGGTGGATCTTCAAACAGTTCCAACCGTGACTCCCACGAGAATCTAAGTACCTAATTTGCGTAGCGTGTACGAGAGCTAAAATCTCGGTGCACTGATCGAAGTAAAACTCTAACGGAAATAGAAACTGCAAAAGACGCCGAAAACGATATCGAACATATGACATTTTGAATACCCCAAACCGTCTTCGAAGCGAGTTGTTACAAAGGGCAAAGCCACTTCTTGGGGCCTCTTCCTCCAACTCTGAGAGGGCGGTTGACACTCAAGAACGTCGTGCATCGAAAAACTTCCATGTACAGACATTAGTGTAAGTCTGCCTCTCCAGCTTGGATTGCAGTCAATGCAATGGTGTACACAATGTCTTCTACCAGTGCACCTCTGGAAAGGTCATTCACCGGTCGTCGTAGTCCTTGTAGCATGGGCCCCACTGCCACCACATTAGCAGTACGCTGCACCGCCTTGTAAGTCGTATTCCCTGTGTTCAAGTCCGGAAATACGAGCACCGTTGCACGCCCAGCTACCTCGGATTGTGGAGCCTTTTGTCTTGCCACATCCTTATTGCAGGCGGCATCGAATTGCAGAGGGCCGTCGATAACCAAGTCAGGTCTCGCTTCTTTGGCAATTCGTGTGGCCTCTTTAACTTTCTCTACATCGCTTCCTTTCCCACTTGAACCGGTGGAATAAGAAAGCATGGCGATCCGAGGTTCAATTCCAAAAGCCTTTGCAGACTCAGCACTCTGTAAGGCAATGTCGGCAAGCTCTTCAGCATTAGGATCAGGGTTGATTGCACAGTCACCGTATATGACTACTTCACTTGGTAGACACATGAAAAATATTGAGGAGATGAGTTTTGCATTCCGACGGGCTTTAATGAGTTGGAGCGCAGGTCGCACAGTGTTGGCAGTGGAGTGCCGTGCTCCAGAAACTAGACCGTCTACCTCTCCGCATGCCAATATCATCGTAGCCAAAACCGTAATATCTTCTAGTTGTGCTAGGGCACTTGGTCGAGTCATGCCCTTGTGCTTCCGAAGCTCCACCATTTTGTCGACATATCTTTTCCTGAATTCCATTGTAGGATCCAAAATCTCAACTTCCAGTGGCAAACTGATTCCTTGTGCAGCTGCCAAACGCCGAACCTCGTAAGGATCTCCCAATAGTACGCATTGTGCAATGTTGCGTTCATGGCTAACAGCAGCAGCACGAAGCACCCTGGGATCGTCGGCCTCTGGTAGCAGGATGCGACGAGGTTTCGAACGAGCCAACGACGTCAGCATGTGCATGAAGGCGGGTGGGGAAAGTCGAGGCTCTCTGGGTAGAGTCACATGACGAACCAAATCAGTGAGACGCAAATGATCAGCAATAAAGTCCATAATTGCTTTCATCCGTTCTGTGTCATCAAAGGGAACACGGGTGTCAACTGTGGCTGCTTTCGCCGCTGTCACGTAGATATCGGTCTCAATTGACAATACTGGCAAACCAGTTTCAAAAGCTTTTTGGCACAGCACCATCATGGCTGGATCGGGTTGCATCCCGTCCGTCAATGCCAAACCAGCAAGAGGGACATGGTTCAGCGCAGCCATGCAGGTGGCCAGAATCACATCATCACGATCGCCAGGAGTGATGATCAACGAATTTGGTTGAAGACTGTCTATCATATTTTTGACAGAGCTGGCTACTACTCTGACATCCACCACCCTGCGGTTTCTCAATTCCCCTTCATGAACAATGTCGGCACCCAGGTGTATGGCTAGGTCGTACGTGCGAGGGTTGATGAAGCGTTGGTCCCAAGGGATGACACCAAGTAACGGAAAGTCATCATTGAATATGGCAGTTTTCTCGAGTAGAAATTCCATAGGGTTCGGAATGGGAGGAGGACTCTCGTCGAGATGAGCACCGCTAATGTGCACAGTTGGGGCGTTGAATTTGTTGACAATGACACCAAGAACAGAGGTTTCTTCTTGACCCCCGTAACGCTTCGAAAGGTCTAGCAAATGTTCTTGAAACTTCTTGAGCCCGTGGTCATTTGGTTTGATAGTGTCAATGATAATGACTTCGGCGTTAAGAGCTTTGACCAACATCCTGTTGTATACTTCCAACATCGGCTGATCGGCTGTAGGTTGCAAGCCTTGGACCAAAACGACGGCTTGCTGCGAAGCCACTTTTTCGAAAGATTCCAAAATAGACTGTAATAGTTTTGCCTGAGCTTGATCTCCAGCTTTGACAGCCTCCTCTGCTACGTCGAATCGAATGGGCTCGGGTGGATCCAAGGGGCCTGTAGAGCGGAGAAAGTGAGTTGAGCGCTCTGGAGTTCCTTCTCCAGGCTGCAATACAGGTTTGAAGAACCCGACTGGAATACCTTCCTGATCTAGGGCCCGCACCAAGCCAAGTGACACAGAAGTGATCCCAACATTACGTGATGCTGGGACCAAGTAAAGAACATGAACCTTTCTGATGCTATCGAAGGAACTGGACGGATGTTCTTCCATTCTTGGTCGCTTCGTGCACCGGAGTATACTCTCTACGTTTCCCGGAATGATTTTCTATAAAATAAATGGATCAGCTACAACAATTCTCCACTTTCAATGCAGCGCTGTGGAGAATAGGCGCGGATGCTTCAAAAGGTGATAACTGTCATCGACGGCGACCGAATGGAAGATCGCGAAGAAGAAGTGCAAGAATCTTTTCTGAAAACAAGGCGGGAAAGGTATATATGCATCATATGTATATACTTACTTTTGAAAGGTGCCAATCCAAATTAGGAACCACCGGCTAGCCGGCGGTAGAAAGATCCACAGCTCTACAATACGAGTAGCTTCATAGGATTATACATCATAGTACTACCGTAGTAGTACAGGCAGCAAACACAAAGGATTGTATGACGATGTTGTCTAGTAGTAGTAGTACAGTACGAGTACTGTAAATATAACATTATCTATTCCTTCAGAGGAGCTAGCTCTCAATTTGAACCAGAATTGGGCTCTGACGTCACGGACACGAGACAACCCGAGCACACGAGTGTCGGAAGCAGACGGCGACCAGAAGCACAGAGCAAAGTCAAGTTGCCGATCAAAGCCTGAATAATCATCTGAAGGCCAGCTGGACATCATGACATCCCCATCGCTCGGGTCTAATGTTTCCTTGATGGAGATCATTCTTTCTTCAGATGAGTCTATCCGACACATGTCAATTTCTGACTGGTGTGAGAATCATCGGAACCAAATGAGTGTCCCGGACTTTGCCTTATTCCTGTGCGCACAAGCACACACTCTTGATCAGTTTGCAAGGGGACCCAAAGCCGACAATCTGTATCAAAAAGTGCGAGCTCTGTTTTTCTTGTATTCCATTCATCGGTACCAAATGCCGGACTCGTTGAATTCTCTCTCTATTTCCACAGAGGCCTCTGTCACAATACCTAACAATGGGTATCAAAATTTGCTCTCAAGAAACTTTGATATGGCCATTCAGGATTTCCTCTGTGTATGTGCAGTACACAAAGCCAAAGGAGACACTCCGATTCCAATTCCCAATTGCGCTATATCCTCCGCCCTTGCCAAAGCATACTATCAACTGGGATTTCAGACACTGGCCGATCAAGTTCGCATCAGTGTGCGTGAACACCCTGGCAACGCCTGGATGTTCCAATGGCTAGATCCATCTCAGCCACATCCGATGCGGGTCCACCCTGAACTCCTTGATTCCAAAATACTATGTGAACGGACGCCGGTGCGAATGGACCTTTCACATTGTGGCTGGTCAGATATCTTCTTTCTTGGAATGGACTATCCCGAAGGAGCCCGGGTATTGAATATATCAATTGACTTGGCTGTCCGAGGCCGCCATACCTCCACATCACCACCGATTGAGACCTATTTGGAGATTACAGATTCGCCTACACTGCAGCTGACATCTATCGACCTACATTCCACCGCTACTTTGACGCATGTCTCGCAGGTCTTTGATTTTGCAGCTGACTATCTTGGACTCCTTAAAGCGGCAATGATTGCATCTGGGATTGTTCCGCCTGGTTTGGAGGCTAAAGCAATCGAAAGCAACATGACCCTGGAACAATTGTTTTTGCCACTCCTGGGTCCCAACCGAGGATTGCATTTGACTGCCAAGGTGAATGATATTCCTAAGGGATCGAGACTGGCGGTATCCACCAACCTATTGGCATCGATCATATCAGTGTGTATGAGAGCAACGCAACAAACAGCTTCCTTGACTGGTCCACTTCAGGAGTCGGAACGACGCGACGTAGCGGCTCGTGCCATTCTTGGAGAATGGTTGGGTGGAAGTGGTGGAGGATGGCAAGATTCTGGCGGTCTCTGGCCAGGCATTAAACTCATCACTGGCGTCCAACCAACTCCGAGTGATCCTGAGTACGGCTTGAGTCGGGGTCGGCTTCTGCCACAACATCGAGCCTTGACCAAAGAAGAAGCTCCACATGGAATGGTTCAAGCACTTCATGATTCATTGGTATTGGTTCATGGTGGAATGTCGCAGAATGTTGGTCCAGTTCTGGAAATGGTAACCGAAAAATATTTACTTCGAGAATCCAAGGAGTGGGTTCTGCGGCAGGAAGCACTAGGAATTTTGGACGATATTTTGCAGAGTTTCAAGGACCAAGATATCCGAAGACTTGCACATTTGACAACGCGCAACTTCTTCGGTCCCATTCAGGGAATCATCCCGTGGGCCACCAATCTCTATACCGAAACAATTATACAACGAGTACGGGATCGATACGAAGAAAAGTTCTTTGGATTCTGGATGCTTGGGGGCTGCAGTGGAGGGGGTATGGGTTTTATCTTTGCTCCCGAAGTTAAAGAGGAGGCACAGGGTGGTCTCCTGGAAATCATGTTGACGACCAAACACGAAATGGAGCATGCTTTGCCTTTCGCCATGGATCCGATTGTTTATGATTTTTCTATCAACAATGATGGTACCGTTGGGTCCATTGCTGATGCGGTTCCGCGACTTCGGTGCTTCTCCTCGAGCCAAGCCAGCTCTACTGACACATTAGGCACAGACAGTGGATCTCAAAGCAGTATCCCAGAGAAAAGTGCTCTCGACAAATTACTGACTTCATTGGGCTTTGACCAAGAAACACACGAGGACTTTCGACGGGATTATCGATCAGGAAAGATTGGGTTAAGACAAAACCGACTATCAATGAGTACCGAAATTCTAAACGCTCAACCCGAGGATCTGACCTGGTGGCTTTCTCCGCAGTCTTCCCATGCAAATCATATCGAGCGCGGCATGTCGGAACTTCGCAATGGGACAGTTGCTGTCGTAAGCTTGGCTGCAGGAGTTGGAAGCCGGTGGACCCACGGTGCAGGGTGTGTGAAAGCCCTCCACCCCTTCTGCAAGCTCGATGGCAAACATCGCAGCTTCTTGGAGGTACACTTGGCGAAGAATCGAAGAATGAGTGAACTGTCAGGGACCAATATTCCCCATGTATTTACCACCAGTCACATGACCAATGGTCCCGTAAAGGACTACATGAAACAAGTTGACAACTTCAATTTTGCAGGTCCCTTGTATTTTTCGGAAGGACACGCAATTGGACTCCGAATGATCCCAATGGTTTCAGACCTGCAATTTATGTTTCAGGAGCAGCAACAACAAAAGCTGGATGCCCAGGCTCAGAAACTGAAGGAGAGTGCAGCACAAGCCTTGATGGGATGGGCTTCGTCCTGCGGTGAAGCAACGGATTATCGCGACAATCGACCTACTCAGTGTCTTCACCCCGTAGGTCATTATTACGAAATTCCAAATTTGATCCAGAACGGTACACTGGAAAAGATGTTGCAACACCGTCCGCAACTCAAATATCTCATGCTGCACAATATTGATACAGTTGGAGCAGATGTTGATCCTGGTCTATTGGGGTATTTTGCTTCATCCGATTCTACCCTATGTTTTGAAGTTATCCCTCGTGAAATCGAGGATGTTGGAGGAGGTTTGGCTCGTGTGAACGGGAAAACCCGCATTGTGGAGGGATTGGCACTACCCCATGAAGAAGATCAATTTCACTTGACTTTGTACAACAGTATGACCACGTGGATTGACATCGACAGACTCCTGTCGAAGTTTGGGTTGACGAAAGAGGGTCTTAGCGATGCCAAAGCCGTATCCAAGGCACTGCACAACTTCTCTACTCGACTACCCACCTATGTGGCCTTGAAGGATGTTTTGAAGAGATGGGGCAACGCGCATGAAGATGTTGTGCCTACTGCTCAATTCGAAAAGCTTTGGTCGGACATGTCTATGCTTGAGGATATTGAGTGCGACTTTGTTGTTGTTCCGCGAGTCCGGGGTGCTCAGCTCAAAGAACAAGGCCAGTTGGACTCGTGGCATCGTGATGGATCTTCCTCGCACTTGGAAAGTATTTGCAAATTTTGAAGTAGACAAAGTGATGCTAGTAGCAAACAACAACTGTGTTAGCTTTATGGGCTTTTGCTAGAGGTGAGTTGTTTTGAGCCAATCTTTGCAAATAGTGTCAGGTCAATCTCATCAGAAAGTGACTTCCTAGCCCCCTCAAGTTGAATGGGTAGTGCAAGATATATTCTCAGGTTTATCTGAATGATCACCGAGCAGGTTCACTATTCTAAGTTCTACTGTCACCTTCTAAATCGGATTCTACTCACAAGATACAAATATCACTTCTCAGAGATCAAGCAAATACTAGATTCACGACTCACATTGAATATTCAAATCCCCAGAGCACTAGTGGCACTATGCCACCTCAGGTAGGTCTCCCTTTTTCGGTGTGTTCGTCTCACTCAACTCTAAATCATCAGCAGGTTGGCTTTCTTCTTTAGAGTATCCGCCACAACAGTAGGCAACATAAATTCCGGCAACTGACAAAACTCCGAAGATCAAATAGATTAGCCCTGGAGCACGACTGCCAACATGAACGTACAAAGCTGAAGCCAATGCCGGAGAAAATCCTCCCACAATTGCATGAGAAATGTCATAGCCCAAGGACGCTGACGTAATGCGCACCTCGGGAGGGAAATTCTCAACTAGCCAAGCACAGAGCGGAGCCCCGAAGAAGCTGAGCAAGACACCAAGAGCCACCTGACATAGGAACGTAAGCATACCTTTTCCTTTTGCAATTAGAATCCAAAGGATTGGTCCCAAACCTGCCAACAATAGACCAGACACTGTCATCATCATGATGCGGCCTGTGCGGTCGGAGATAGCCCCAGCAATGGGCAACATAAAAGTCATTCCAACGAGAAGACTAGCAGCATTTATCCAGAAACCATTCTGTACTGGTGGATCCATCAATTCTTCCATGAAGATAGCAATCCAAACGAAGGTGACATAAAAACCGGCAGCCCAGAGCATTGGCGTCAACGAGGTACTAAGCAATGCTAGCCAGTTTCCCTTTGAAAGTGCAACTGAAATAGGATTGTTGTGCTGAGAAGTGTCTTGATCATATACTCCCGCAGTTGTATGAACCTCTTTCCCATAGGAACGGAGATAACAGGCAACAAAGGCAATGATGAATCCCGAAAAAAAGGGCAGCCGCCATCCCCATTCCAACAATTGATCCTCGGTTAGAAGATCACGAAGAAGGGCTCCACACAAATTCCCAAGCAATGTTCCAACATTGGCCGCGACCTATCACAACAAAAATTGTAAGTATGACATAATAATAATATATTCGGTTTGCCCAGTTTCGAAAGAACACCCGCCATGCAAACTCTCACCATTGGTAATGATCCATAGTATCCCCAGTGCTTGGGGTCTTGTTTTTCCACCGTATATACCAGAGAAGCAGGCAATTGACCTCCCACCTGTAAACATAATAAACAACAAACATGAGTATGGACGAGACAAACACTACCAACCAGCCAAGCCATTTGAAACCTACCGAAAGCCCCTGGACGAGCCGACACAGGACCAGAAGTACAATGGAGAGTGTTCCCACACTTTCGTAGGTCGGTAAGCAACCCATCAATGTTGTAGGGATTGCCATCATAAGCAAAGACCGAGTTAATGCAGTTCGGCGTCCATGTTTATCACCAATGTAACCAATCAGCAGTCCACCGAAGGGTCGCATAATAAAAGCACTTCCAAAAATGCAGAATGTTCGAATCAAGTTTGTTTCGTTTCCAGCATCGCCTTCAACAGCAGGGAAGAATGCTTGCGCAATGATATCTGTCCAATTCCAACATCAACAGAAAACGTTGAGAATGCTCCTACTGGATGGAAAAAAGCAAAACCATCGGATGACCCCGAGTACGTACCACTGAAATATCCAAAGACAGCGAAATCATACCATTCCAAGACATTTCCAGCAACGCCAGCAACAGTTGTCAACCATGATTCCCGAGGCTCTACTACCACTTCATCCTCTCCTCGACTGAGGTTCGTTTTTCCCTGTACTTCTGCCATGGCTCCAACCTGTCGATTGGTGGGTATTGTTTCGAAGAAGCCTACCTAGTAGAAATATTTTCCATGACGGTCAGTCATCCTGGATCCTGGATCTTGGGGCAGTCGTGGTTGGACAATTTCGCAAAAAAATATTGAACGATCCTATAAATAAGTAAAAAACTATAATTTCTGTATTCGTGTGTGAGATGTGGGATGCCACCTGCTACAACCAAGCATGGGGCATCGAACGAAAATTCCAATGCGTTGTTGACGATAACCAGGTTCACTGTTGTCTCATGAAATCATTTCCGAAACTATTGGGACTCATGGTTGGGGTTTCCTTTGTCCACCTCATTGCCGGCGCCGGTTGCTACTGTTGCAACAAGACCCATTGTTCCGAACGTTCGTCCGAGAATGGCTCAATATCACTTCACAACCAAAATATACTATACTTTAAATAGAACTAGATCTTACAGATCTTCCGCAGCCTTGCCAGGACCTTCATATGGCGTGAATGTTTTCATGGCAAAGTCGTACCACATGCAGTATTGAGCATAGTTGACGGTAAACTTGCGATGATGCATTTCATGGTAGCCCACGCTGTAACGTAGAAGCCCTCCCGGAATAATATCAAATTGAACATCATAGGGAGAATGATTCAGCATGGCCAAGGTAGCGTGAATGTTGAAAAAGAGAAAGAGAGTGAAACCATGTACCCCCGTGGGACCGTGACATGCTGCCAGTGAGGCACCCCAAGTGCTCAAGACACCAACCAAATGTTCAATTGGATGCTCATTACCTGCATCTAGATACCCACGGGTAGGAAAGTGTTGGCGATGATGGTGTTTGTGAATCAAAGGATAAACCGAGGGCCAGTGCAAAAAATGATGGCAAGGCGCATAGAGCGTGTCCAAAACAATGAAGATCACCCACAAGGCACCAATGGTGTTGGAGAACGTGATATCCTTAGGATCGATGGAAACATCAGGCGAATGGTAGATGTAGTAGCAGAAACGTTGAACAAAGATCCATTCATGAAAGGCGTTGATGGTCAAATAAATGTAGGACTTGGTGTCCAAGTCGACGTAGCGGACCGGCTTGCCCGTGGTTCGGGTGGGCAAGAGCGTACTGTGAAAGATGGAATCAATGATAAAGACTACCAAATGGTCATAAAATGCAATAGCCACACGAATACAGACAATGCCCAACAACCATTGCCATGTCGTCAAACCCCAAGGATTGAAGAGTTCGGGTTGGGTAACAACCAAGTATGTGACAATGGCAGCACACGTCGAGTCAAGCATCAGACTTTGCCATTCTTGTTGTTCCTTTCGGCTCATGATTGCCAGGAGTTCAATGGAAGTCAATGGTATGGAGATACAAAGACTTCTTGCGTTCACTTGTGTAACAAGGTCGATGAAACAACCCTCCTCCCAATGGACAAGAAAACAAAAAATATTATGATGATCGGGTTTGTTGTCTGCATCATCATTGGTGGCAGTGGCAGCTGGCGGGTGCAACTTCTTCAAGCCTATTCGTCAAGCTCAAGTTCACGGAGATCTGGGCTTCGTCCGCCCCATCATTCTCGGATTTCAATCCTACAATGGGGTTCCACCTGGAATGTCCAACTGCAATTCCCGATGCAGATACAAGTGGTGTGGCCATGATTGTTTTCACAACCATTTGACAGGTGTGAACTACCGTACTTTGCACTACAGTAAAGATACAATACTGGTACTGTACAAGAATACAACAAATGCAATGAATGGAAGAGATTGGGTAGAAAAGACAGTTTGCGAACTATGGCGTGAGAAACCTGGTGTTGGCGTCCGTGAACTTCAAGACGCAGTGGAACGGCTTTGCATTGAGGAGAGAGCCACCTCCAGTACTACAACAAATTCTACAACAAATTTAACATCGACAACACTGACAACTCCTGTCCGTGACAGTGATGTCACGCAGGAATTACTGGCCCAATCCGTGGCAGCCCCGCCTGACCCTTCCATGATCACAAAGGCTCGCATCAAACATGCCAAGGCGTGGATTACATACCAAGAAATTCCAAATCCCGACATTCCTCTGAGTTCAGAGCAACGCAACCTCGTGGAAACTCAATTGCACAAGCGAGTGGCAATGCGAGCAGACAGACAACACAAGGTTGCGGACCAAATCAAAGGAGCTCTGGAAACCATGGGGATTGAATTAGATGATCACAACAAGACGTGGAGGGTAGTGAAAGAACCACCTTCCGGAGATCAATTGAAGGTCCAGCAGAAAGAAACGCAACCCAAGGAGGCCAGTGGGGAGCCAGGATCCCAAGCAAACCAATCAATATCTTGTATGTTCTGTCAAAAAGTCTTTCCATCCAGAAATCATGTCTTTAAACACTTGCGAGACCCCACGAGTGGGTGTGGATCGGCTATTTTTGCGACAGGACAAAGCATTGACGATGCTCCCAGCACGCAAAAAGCCAAGCAACGCCGGGACGAACAAGCACGCCGAAAAGGGGCAAGGGGAAAAACTGCCTGCCATGCAACAGCCGAGCGGACCTTGTGGGTCGGAGATCTTCCTTTGAGTTGGACAAGTCCCAAAAAGCAATTCTCGTACCTCCGAGCCATGCTGTTTCATGTTCTTCCAGAAGAAGTTCCGACTCCGTGGATCAAGCGTGTGGTGCGAAAGGCATACCGAAAAGGAGACAAGGCCAAGTATCATGGCTATGCTATTGTAGTGTTTCGTGATGCAGCAGAGGCTGCGCTAGTTCTCAAAGCAGTTCATGGAATGGAAATTGATCCCGTCGAAGTGTTTCAACGACACGCTGAGGATGAAGGTCACGGCCATTTGACTACCTTCTCCGTGAAGGTTTGCCCTGCAGAAAATAGCGATAGTGCTATGGCCAATTGGAATGATGTTGGTGAGCCTCAAAAGAATATCCCTCCAGGCCAAGATCCGCCTTTGGCCGATCAGTTGCGACCGCTGGATCCAGAGGAGCTCCAACGGAGGCTCGAGATGTTAGAGAAGCGATTTGGTATTGCATCTACCACAGAAGCAGCCGACAACGGTACAGAAGAGGGCAAACTTGATGAAGGCGCATCCGATTATATCATTGATCGACTTGTCGCATTGTACAACGAACATCCAGAGGCACGCCCAATCGTGAAACGGACGGGCAAAGCGGTACCAACTCAAATTTGTGATAAACTCAAGGGTATCCTGGAGGCATTGAGATGGCCTGCACGAAATGAACGAGATGGATTGGCAGCCGAACGATATCTTGTCCTTCAAACCAATGTTGCTACCGACCGTTTCTACGGAGAGTTGAGAGAGGCCTGTCGAGAACTCATGGATTGGGCGGATCCTGAATACCATTACAGTGGGATTGCGGTCACAAAGAATTTTGTGGCATCGCCACATATTGATCATCGAGATCAATCGTTCCAATACGCCATATCCTTGGGAAGCTTTGAGACTGGGGGGGAGCTTTGTGTGGAGGGAATCGATGGGGATGGAAACGTGTTTGTCAATGTTGTGGACACGCACAACTGCATTGGCCGGGTTGATGGACGCCATGTTCACTATGTCCGCACCTGGAACAATGGCGATCGGTATAGTCTCATATTCTACGACACGTCGCAACGGAATCTGACTCCTCTTCTTGACCTTGGGGTGGACCTCAGCTATGTTTGAGACTATAAAGGACGTCGGTGCTGTCCATTTACAGAAACTGTAAGTAGCAGTGGTGGACTACCAGTAGGGTATGAAGCCAAAGACGACAAGTAACTAGTCGGAACTGAAGAAATATTTTCCACCTAGTATTAGATGTCTTGTCACCACGGAGTACAATATGTCAAATGCTAATGATATGCAGTCTTGGTTCTTGCTTGAAATTATTGAAAGGAAAACGCACCAAATATATCGCTCCTTACAATAGATGAGGTCGGAACGCCATTCCCAGCATGCTTCCACTACGCCGTGCTCCGACATCTCCAACTCGTACAAACTCACGAGAATCTTCAGAGATTTCATATTGCTCACCATACTGCAGGACACTCGCGAGGGTTCCTCCATACTTCATGGCTCGATTCGCAATCTTATCACTGTACAAGAGTACCGGAACCTGCAAAGCAAAAGGTTAGTAAACAAGAAGAAGGAGGTAGGACATTGCGCATTTCAAATACAAACCTTTCGAGGACTCTTCGTTGCAGTACCATCTTTGGTGGCAAGGAAAATGTGAGGTAGGCATAATTTGACAAGCAAAAGACAGCATAGACTGTTCACTTACATTGGAAGGACATGTCATAAATGACCTTGGAAAGGAGTTGTTTCGTCAAATCCGTGTTCTCGTTGACGATGCACTGATACATCATGGGTTTCGATGTACCCTTGAGACCACCCTGAGGAGTGATGAGAATCTCGAACCCATTTTCACCTTGCTCGATAGAATCGCCGAACCCATCGTCGATGAATGTACCACTGGGCACGTTTCCGCGAACGGCATCTTGATAGTTGTCAGGAACAATGCGAACATTGTGCTCTTCATTGGAAACAACCAGAGTGAAGGGGACCTGACCAAAGCACTCCCGAATCCACTGCAATTCAACGTTTCGAACTTGATCAAAAGATCCGCTCGAACCACCTTCCCTAAAAACGAGGACTCGTTGTGGATCAGTACCAACATGTTTTCGGTATGACATCAGCAACTCGTTGATGAGCCCCTTGAGAACAGATTCAGGGACTCCTTCAGCTCTGAGATCGGAGCGGAAAAACTTCACTGTCTGCCCGATCGACATACTCGAGCTCAGACATGTGCAACCACCCACTGAAGTGGCTGCGTTGCCACCGATACGACCGTGAGAAAACGCGTAACCGATAACCATCGTGGGCCTCTCCTCCATCCAAGGTGCATTGCGCCCTAGGGACCAAGCTTTTGCCCTATTGTCCTGATTGTAAAGTTTAGAGTTCAACTTCAATGCCAAGTTGGAACAGCTAGCCACAGAGAAATAAGGCAACATAGTTAGAAACGAATGACAAGCAACACAGAAAAACTTGACAACGTACTATTGTTCCAATCGCTTTTGCCTGCCAGCGGTAGCTTGAACAATGCATTGGGTGTTGACATCCAACGACAAGTCAGAGATTGTCTTGACCATGTCATACAGCTGCGTCGAATTGTCTGGGAGGTAAACAATAATCTGGGCTGGACACCCAATCTGGAAAGGCTCCAAAACGAGAGAAGGGTTGATCTCTGTTTCTGAAATTTCACTCATTGGTACATGACCATGTTCAGCAATAAAGAAGCCAAAATCAGCAGGTCCAGCTATCAGTTTGCCAGGTGAGTCCCTACATTTGAAAATTCACTTCAATGAACTTCATGGACTGTGTACGTACCATCACAAGGAACTTCAGCGGGATCAACAAAGTTTCCATTTGGGTCTCGGAAAGCAATTCTTGCCTCTGCCACTGAGCCGTTTGCTCTGTTCGTGATCATGTGGGTGTTGATGCTTCTATCACTGATAGGAATGGCGAACACTGCATTGTTCTCTCTTCCTACCCAGCAACTTTCAACAATACCATCCAACCTCAAAACTTGAGTGTAAAAGAATCTTTGGGTAAACACAGCCTGGGCTCGATGCTTGGCCTCCTGCAAGGCATCAAGAATCTACAATCGGTGTAAGTCAGAATGCCATGTTTGCCGAGAGATTGAAAGTCAAAATGTCGAAGATTGTGCAGAAGGCAACCTACCTTGTCATTGCGACGTGGATCGGCTCGAATGATGAGGTCGTTGAGGTGGCGTTCGCCGTTGTTGAGGATCCTCATACCATGTCCCCTCATGGTTTTGAAGAGAACCCCCATCACCTCATGGACACCAGGGCGACCACCGCTAGTGAAGTCAACAACAGCATATGACGTCAAATCAGCAGGACTGCAATCAAATGAATTTGTGTGAGAGATAGCAGAGTCCAATGAATCTACAATACAAGTGGCACGTACCTGTGAAATACTTTGTTGTGCAAATTCCACGAACCATCGTAGGCCGCAGACTCGGTATCGTTGCGAGCAAACTGCAATTCCGGAGCAGGAAGCCTTCTGGCTTTGACAACAAGGGGTTCCAATTGTAGCTTCAAATTGAAGTCATTGAGGAGCGACTGGAGGCTATTCTTTTCTCCACCGGTGGAACTTGCCACCTTGGCCAGGTCTTTGACATGATTCATCCTATTGATGCCAGCATACTCGTCATGATACTTCAGAACTTTTTGGACTCGAGAGGGATCATTTCCTGGCGAACGAGAGAACTCCTGAAACAGGAACTCGACTGGGTAATATCCCTTTTTGGTTCCAATGACAGGCATGTTGGGAAACCTGACAGGGACACCGTAGATCTTCTGAAAATACTGTGCAATGTTCACAGTTTCCTCCTTTTTTCTGATCATTTTCGGAAATGAATCCTCATCGCAGCCCCACAGAATCCTGGGCTTCTCGACCTCTGGTTTATCTTCATTTCGAAAAAGATCAATTGGACTTGCCATTTTGACTTGAGCCCTCCGGAATACGCGATTTCGCTCCACATATCCAGGGCTCTTATTTTGTTCCTCACATCCTAAACCAAAGAATATGGGTGAGGATATAAAACAATGCAAAGAAAACACTCTTTCCAGTTACTGAACTTACCCAATTCCCACTCTTTGCCCTTGACATATCGGACATTGAAATGGATCTTGCTGAGAATGGATTCGATCTGAGATCTGACATCTGGGTTGGTAATCTTTTGATGCACATCACCACGAATATCAATGCCGGCAATGGTTCGAGCTCTGGGGTCGAAGAGGGGGACTGGGTCTGTCTCGCTCGAACGGAACATCCAACCGACAGTGTTGTTGATCACAATATTGTAGCCAACTTTGGTACTGTAACGAACTGAGGAGGAAAGCCCCAAAAAAGGCGCCACCGATGAAGGATTGTTCTGTGGATCAATAAACCAATGTAAGAAACAGAAAGTAACGGCTCATATCAAACACAATGGAAACGCACATAGTACTCGGGAAAGGTTCTGCGCATATAGGTAATTTGATCATTCCAGGGCAGAAAGTATGAACCAGGCTCCTTTCCAACTGCAATGAAATTGCGAGTCATGGCCTCCTTCCATAGCAAGCCTAGACACTGAGAAATTCGAGAAACAGCATCGGCGGAAGCCGATGGCTCCATGAGAGGACCAAGTGGAATAGTCGTTCGAAACGTCAAAATGATCTTGAAATATGTGCGAGGATCGATGTTGACAAAGATTGGATCAGAGTGTGCTCTCTCAGAATGGCTATATAGAGCTGTGGGAGACACTGCCATATGAGCTTGGTCGGTTGCAATGGCTTTACCCTCTTCACGGAGTTTAGCACCCAATTGCTGCATTATCTTGCGAAAGAGAGGTGTACTTCCATTCTTTTCCGCGCTATCTTGCAACCTCTTGGCTCGCAACTCAGTGTCTTCAGCGAGCGATTCCGGACCAGTGAAAGAATCACGGTCCTTTTCGCGAAGAGATTTCAGTGGGATCACCTTGATCTCGTATTGGAACCAGCAGTCGGTTGGAGAAGTATTTGCTTTGAGGTATTGGAGGGAGAAGAGGTTGGTCTTGACTTCGAAAGATTCAGGTCTGCACACAAGTGGGAAATAGATGGTTAGTTGACAAAGTATGAGGGGCAATGTTCACATTCACAGTCAATTGCAACGGAAACTACATAAAGTAGACACTACTAGTACGTAGTAACACTAAAATGAACCAAGTTAAATCACATGACGCAACACTCACCCTGGCCCTCGGCGACCCCTTCCACCTCCACCTCCGCCAGGACCTCGTCCACCACGGCCTCCACGGCCTCCTCCTCCTCGACCTCCATCACGTCGATCGTCGTGGCGGGGAGGGTACGGATCGTTTCGACCATATCGGCTCATCGTTGCAGGAAGTTGCTCTTCAGGAACGTTTTGTGTGGGTTGCAAAAGAGGGTTCGTAAGATTTCAGATTTTCAAGTGTACCTTTCTCACAGAAGATTGGACCCTCCTTGCTACCCTTGGAAGAAACGACTTTCGTACAGCCTGCAGGAGGGACGGTGGCAGGCGTGACGTCGTGTCGGATGCAACTATTTTTGCGCGGGAAAAAAGATATCTATCATCCGACAACCGCCTGCCGTCCGCCTGGTGCGGCCACGGATGGGTGCGGTTCGCGCAATGTCCGGTGACCACCATCCTGGATCTTGGATCTTCTATTCCGAAGAATGTCTGCTGAAATCAATTTACCAGGAGAAGACAAAATGTCTGCAATTTCAGGATGACCTTTTAAATTAATTGAATAAAATAAATTGTACCAGTAGGCAACAGCATATGCATGTACCAAGAGATGAAAGAAGAATAACCTCATAAGAACAAGAAGGCAAAAAAATTTGTCAGGGGGGATGATCAATTATCAATTATCAATCATGGTGATCATTGGTCAGGAGGTATTCTTAGCTCACTGTTTCACTCCTCTTGTGCTAGAAATCACCAGGCTTGGAGATAGTAGTTAGTACCACAATTGCCTGTTCTGCTGAAAGAAATTTCCTCATCCATTGTCAAACTCTCCTACTGGCTTTTGCCCTTTGCATATTTCTAAAAGCATTGTGGCACTTCTTGTTTTGCACCATGTTGCCATTCCCTTGGTGCTTTGAATGTACTAGTAGTTAGTATGTCCAACATCAAACCACAAATATGAACCAAAACCTCCCCAGCACCTAAAGATGCCTTCATCTGATTTCAAAGTTCTTTTTTGGGTCAATGACAAAGGGTAATCCAAAAGAAGGTACTGCTGGGACTTGAACCCAGGACCACACATCTGATCAGTGCAGCTCTAACCAACTGAGCAACAGAAGACCACTTGGTTTCCACATATAATGAGTATATATATTTGGTACAGAGTAGCTACTAATACAGGTACATTTATGAGGACCACCTACCAGGCACTCCTACTAGCAAAGGTGGCCAATTCAAGGGTAAATGCAACCTTTGTGGTAAGATTGGTAAGCCAGACAGTTCTTGGAAGACTCAAAGAAAACCAACACTTCATTCCTCTTGCTGTCTGGTGCCACAAGGCACTTAGCTGAACTAACAAGAACAAGAAGAGTGAGCCCATCCAACCTTTTGGGCCTGCAGTCTTGAAGAAGTCCATCAAGGCTCTTCACCCCAACAATGTGAAGAAAGGTTCTAAAGAAAAAGGAAATTCAAAGGGTGAAGGATATTCCTTTGGCCTCAAGGCAGCCTTCAAAATGGATGATACGCCATCGAGGACAAGACAGACAAGGGAAACAACAACGAACAAGAGCTGATTGGCTGGTTGGGTGCTCGTGTCGGTGTTGCTGCTGTTGTCCGGAACAGCTATTTCAAGGGCATTGACATGGTTCGACAAGGAACTATGTTGCTGGAAGAAGGTGTCAAGGCACTCCAAGATTTCAACCATAGTTTAGTTGATAGAGTCAAGTTCATTGATGGTGCACACAGGTTCACCTCACTCTTCATGATGGTGAATGCTGTGACTGATGAACCACATTCAGAGGATGATATTCACCCTCCTGAATGTGCCAGATCAACCACACTCACATATGTTCCCAAGTTTCAATTTCTTCTTGTTGCAGTGTGACAAGTCACCTCCATTGAAGATTCCAATGAAGGTGGGCACCTCCATTTTCTTCAGTGCTCATCTCCTGGTCCATCATGAACAGATTGACGGCAAAGAAGGTTTTGTGCGGGGTGACATATCATCTGTTGCAAATGATTGGCCTACAGTCGTCAACTTGGCTGCCTACGCCAACAAGCATCTCCATGACATCCATTGGACTGGAATGCTTGCGTTTCTTTTTCACCCTCTGCTGTGTCATATATTCTTGACCAACCTCCTTCTGGTACCACTTCAGAATGGAAGGAAGGTGGATCAATGCCCAGCTTTTGATGGAGACAATCTGGAACATGTTTTACTGATAACCCTTGAGGCCTGTGAGAATACTTGCTCTGCTGTAGCCAATGTGGCAGGGATCGCAAGATACAGGTGGCCAAGCTCAAAAAAGTGTGGCAGGGATTGCTTCTGTTCTCTCCACCGATCACCAGTGGATTGTTTCTCACTCCTGTTGTCCCATCAGGCATTGTCACATCCACTGGCAATACATTCAGGTCATTGTATTTCATCAGTTCAATCTTTCAAAGGGTTTCAAGTGGGATCTCTTTGCAACTGTGTCTTGCATTGTCACCATCAGAGGACCCATCAGAGTCTGATTCATCTTGCAATACAGTGAAGAGACGAGACACTGTTCTTGAAATGGGCCAAGATGATAGGGTGGATGCTGTGTAGGAAGAATGGTACCTTGAATATTTTCCCTGTCAACCTTATTTGATACCAACTTCAAGTTTTTTGTATGTGGGTCAAGGGCATGGGCTATCAAAAAGGCTGGGTGGACTCCAAACTGCCGGTTCATTGCTCCTCTTCTCACTTCCTGGTGGAAGATTTGTTGATTGGGATCTTGGAGATCTCCCCACCAGCAACAAGGTCCTCTTCATGGAGAATACTGGCAAGATCTTGAGTCACCTGTTCACTATCACTCCAAGTGGGGATATCATTGACACAAACCTCCAAATCCTGCTGAAGAGAGTGCAAGATCGTCCTCCTCCTCCAACACAGTAGTAGTGGTATCCAGCACTGTAATATCTTTGAACATACCTAATGAAATCACAAGTTGGAGTGACTACAACACCATCATTGTGTTCGCAGAAGTCCTTGCCAACACTAAACTCGTGTTGTGCCTGCTGATCAAAAGTTTTTGCCCAAGCAACGTTGTTGTTGTGCTTGGGAGATGCGAGGACTTGAACCAAGTCAACTCTCATAGATATGTTTCGTAGTTGTCCCATTTACTTTTGGGAAAGAACTAGTACTAAAGGCACACCCTTGCTTTCTTGTTGCCTCCTCCTCTGAATGCTCCTGTCAGCAGCTCTATTCTCAGAAGAAGCAAGAAGGTGTCTCTCCGACTGCCACTTGAGTTGTTGCCTGGAACTTTTTCCAATCCTTCTTCATCTTCTTGTTCTCCTTCTTGTTCTTGGTTGCAAATCATCTGTGCTGTGAGACAAGCCCGAAATCTCTGTGGAGTCAAATTCCATTGAGGAAGATTCTGGTATGATCTCAAAGGCGATGTCATTTCAGAAACAGTTAAAAATGTCAACATGCATACAAGCTTGTTCAGCAATGGGGTGACGCTTGGATTCTGTTCTCACATCCTAAGAACGATCTCACAGCTTGCAAACATGACAATGTGATGGGCAAAGGTTTGATACCTGGCTGTGGTCAAGGAGTATGCATCTTCCATTGCACAAGTGTTTCCGAAGATCTCTGCCCCATCTTTGCATAGGGCGGTTGAAAAGGAATTCCTCAGTGCACTTTGGCTCATTGACACTTTGGGACAGCAGTGGGGATCTAGTATGGATTCTTCTTTTCTATACAATGAGTGCAAGTGACATGGGACGAGGGACGATCAACCAGCACTTCAACTATGTTGTTGCAGAGCTCATGGAGTTTGTCCAGAAGTATCAATTTGGTGCTCCAGGAAGAATTGGACAAGCCTTTGTGATTTCTTGCATGCAAGATGTCGATGATTCCCATGGCAAATTCTTGCGTGTAATCCTGACTTCAAAGGAAATGCTCAAGTTGCTGGTGTCGCCACTCTGCTTAGTTTGCCATGTGCATTCTTGAACTTTCCTTCAGCACCATTTGGGAATCTGTGATCCGACCAGTGCAAAGAGGCATGCCTCGGATCCATCTACAAAGTTGGTTACTCACACCTCCTTTTGCGCAAGCCATGCCATAGTAGTCTGAGAACATGGCACGTTGCAGGTCTGCTCTGAAGGGCCACACATGGGGATGTTTGTGGCATCATGCATGACAATTCGCGGGCCATTGCTACGATGGAAGTGGGTATCCCAACATTCTTTGCGGAACTTCGCATCCTTTTCATAAGATGCATACATAGGCCACGCTTGGAATGGTGGTGTGATGGACCATCGATGTCCAAGAAAACATCGATGTCCCTATCAACTAATAACTTTGCAACGAAAAATACTCCATTGGCTGGAGTAGAATGCATCTTGTTGGGTACAATAAGGCAATATCCAAGCAGCGATGTATCAATGGATACAGCCGGCCGAACTCTGGAGGTATGACCATCTCTAACCCGATTTTGGTGATGCTGTTCAATTAGATACACAATTGAATCAAAAGAAACTGTTTGGGACTTAAACAAAATGCTATGTTGATTGTTGACACCCATGGTCGAAGTCGAGGAACTGGTGTTCTTTGTGGCACGAAACGTATCCAAATTGTGTATATCCGGGTTCAACCATGGTTTTGGACCTTGAGGTGGTCCCATTATACGCCTTAGAGCAGTGTCTAACTCGCGCGGTCGTCCAAATGTGTTTGGTCCAGGTCAAAGGCCCCATAACCAATAGATTTGATCGTCGAAGTGGCAGTATTTATCTCTGGCGGTTCAAATCTAGGTAAAACGTGACGTCATCCAAGCCGACATTCACATCACACTCTCCCAAACCACCCGACGCGACAACACCCCAAGCACCACCATGGCTGATGATGCTGATGACTTTGATGCTGTCTTTGAAGATATGGTCCTACAAAATCTGCAGCAACAAGCTCTGGTGATCGAAGCTTGCAGCCAAGCAAGCATGGCTGTAGCTGCTACGACTTTGTTAGTAGTGGGGAACAAGAAGGACAACACCGAAGAAGAGGGTGTTGAATCTCTTCTCAATTCACTAGCAAGGATGGATGCTACTAGGAAACGGAAACCTTGCCACCGAAGCAAACCCCGAAGCTCCCGGACAAGATTTGATCATGAAGCAGTCCGTAAGCAAGTGGTGCGTGACTACCTCGGACCCTCACCTAGTATGTTTTCAGATGGTCATTTCAAGGCCTTTTTCCGTCTTTTCCGGAGCAGATTTGAAGCAATGCTCCAGGATTTCGCAACATGCAACAATCAATTCTTTACTTGTTGTACAAGAGCTACTGATGGCGGTGGAAATGGAGTTGATGGTGCAAAGAAATTGGGTAGGGCATGTCTCGAGGCTCGCTTGTTGTTGCCCCTAAAAACGTTTGCATTTGGAGTGGCACACCACACGTTTATTGACACCTTCCAGATGTCCATCACACAGGCTAGAACTGTCTGTATGGCGTTCCCTCGCACTGTGAACGCACTGTATTCCAAAGATTTCCTTCGGAGACCGACGCCTACCGACCTTAAAAGAATTGACAAACTCCATCGTGCTGTCCACCATGTTCCCGGAATGCTCGGTAGTTTGGATTGCTGCCATGCTCATTGGAAAAACTGTCCAAAAGCATGGCAGGGGAATTTCCAAGGCAAGGAGAAACACCCAAGCATCGTATATGAAGCAACATGCGACTACAACTTGTGGTTCTGGCATGTGTGCTTCGGGCATGCCGGCACCCTCAACGACCTCAACATTCTTTCTCTAAGTCCATTGATGCAAGGGTTTGAGGATGGATCATTCCATCACCTAGAAACAGCGGCGGGAACAGTGCCATACAAAGTGGGCACAGAGAAGTTTGACAAGATGTTTGTGTTGGTAGATGGGATTTACCCTGCTCGGGCTCGTTTTGTAAAGGGGATGACGGACCCTTCGTTGGATTACGAAAGGAGGTACACTGCATGGCAAGAGGGTGCCAGGAAAGATATTGAGCGAGCATTTGGCGTGTTGCAAATGCAGTTCAAATGGATTGAAAGACCAATCCATGCTTTTAGCTTGAACGAAATCTCGGAGTGTGCCTGTGCCTGTATGGTCTTACACAATATGTTAGTGCATGACCATGTAATGGAAGGAGATCTCCAAGCTACTTACGATCCATTCAACAATGAAATAGTGATGCCCCGCGCACTAGAAGAAGAGCAGGCAGCACCCCGGCACCAGATGGATGATGAAGAGACAAGACGACAAGCTGCCAACCAAAGGTGGCAGTTGGTTGACCGCCACCAAGAGAGACGGGAACACGTAAGACTCCATCTGGCTTTGTTGTCCCGACACTCTAGGCATTCTATCTAGTACTAACTCGAACAGTATTATCAATTTGTTTCAATTTGTTGATGGCTAGTAGCTTTGATACTTTGATACTACCACTATTAGTCTGATTCTGCAGCAGTAGGAGCTCCTTGTTGGCGTGGTTCTTGAGTTTCGAGAAGGCGATCATCATCATCATCCTTGTTGTCACCCGCAGCAGCAAGGACCTCAATCTCAACTGGCAGTCCATCATCCTTGCTCTTTTCTACTGGTGCTACGGCCGGAGCTTCTTCCAATTGTTTCATCTTTTGGAAGTACACCTCCGCTTCCTCCATATTGCTGGCCTGCAATAGGGTTCTCCAGACCTGGGTGAGGTATAGGCGGTCCTGCACTTGTTGATGGCGTAGCTGACTCTCTTTTAGGGCACTTGCCATGTGATTGAGAGACACAGACACCTCAGATATGACGGAAATCGACTTCCTCTCGGCAGCCTTCTCCTCATGCACAATTGCCTTGGCTCTCTTTGCCCCGATTGGACGACCCAGGGTGCTGGAGACACTTGTGAAAACACTGCTATTTTCACAATCATGGACAGAGGAAGTCGGTGAGACACAATCATTCTTGCGAGGGCGTTTGTTGGGTGATCCCTCGGACGAGGACGACAAATTTGGGTTGAACTTGGGCATTTTCATGAGTGCATTCATGCAACTCAAGAAACGAAATGGCGTTTTATGTTTGGTCTGGAACAAATCACACACACGAGCATAATGGTCGTCCTCGTTCTCGCCACTTGCCATGGGAGTGGCCTTCAAAATGGCAACCCATGCCATGGCATCTGGTGAAATTTTTCGTTTGAAATGGTTCTGGATGGATTCTGGGGTCCGCTCATTGTCGTTCACCACGAGGACTTCCGATTCTGCCTGACGATAGTTTTCAAACTTTTGGAATGCCGCCGTCCAAAAGGTTTTTCCTTTTTGGTCGGCCCCATGGATTGGATCCAGGGAACAGGCCACAAATGCCCTGGCAACAAAGATGTCTTCTTCGGTTGTGAAGTTTTTGCTTCGGGGCAAGCTGGCGACATTCTTAGCACCAGCACCAGTTTTTTCCTTTTTGACAACACTTGTGGCTGTGTTGTTGGTTGTTGGGATGTTGGGTTGGGTGTTTTCACTCATCCTTTTGCTTGGTGATTGTTGTTGATGTAGTTGTGTGGTGAAACGTTGCACTGCTGCCCCCAGAGCTACAGCGATTTGCACGCAAAATTTTTGGCGCGAAGCTCTGAGCAGGGTTTGGACGGAGTTTGGTCCTTGTCCAGATTTCCCCATAATATTTGGACGAATTTTTTGGATGTCGTTCAAATATCTGAACGACAAATGGAGATAGACATTGATTTGGACGGTCATTCTGGTCCAAATAGGGCCCTTTTTGGACGACCGCGCGAGTTAGACACTGCTCTTATTTCCCTCTTATTTCTTCTTAACAATATTCAAGCAATCGTGCTAGTCGATTCCGATTAGTCGGCTCGTGGCGCTCCACGAAAATCCACGAGCGGCGGTGGTTGATGTGATGACGAGTGTTCCCATCACATCGTATCTTCACAATCTAATCCAACAAGTTACATCAAGATACAATGGCAAGCAAAGAGGACAATGGAGATAAAGTGACTGCTGACAGTTACGGTAGTGTTCAAATAGCAGATGCCGACAAAGAGTGTTGGATGCTGCGTGTGCCTCCGCGGCTTTCGGAAGCCTGGGCGCAGCAACCAGAAGGAACCGTCCTCGGCGAACTTGTTTTTCGAAAAGGAGGCAAAGGACAACCTGGGCGTCCATCGGTAGAACCTTCTTTCGATGTTCACGTAGCGCCAGAGTTAGCAACTGACGAACAAGATGTTTTGCCCCTACACTACTCCATCAAGGCCATGACCAAAAAATTGCCAACATTGCACCCCTTTTCACGTCGACCCAATGGCAGCGTCAAAGTGCACGGCACCGTCACTCGCTCTGGAAACCTACAAGTACACCAGGATTCAGCTTACCGCAAGCTTTCGAAAACTCGTCTATTACAATCCGCAGTCCACAATTCGAGATACGTCAAGCCGGTCGAAGCCAATCAAGTTGTGCAGCAATCCAAAAAGAGTCAAGTTGGCAAGGGATTCGGAGAAGCCATTCATCAATTTGGCAAGCGAATGTTGGAACAAGGCAATGCACCTGCCAATCAAGTCAACAAAAAGGCGAAATTCACCGCCGACCAGCCTACCCGATCCGTCATCTTTCAGCTTTTTAGTCAACAACAATATTGGACCATCAAAGACCTCAAGGTCGCCAGTGGAGGTCGTTCGGATACTGAAATTCGAGATGTTCTGAAAGAAATTGGTGACTACCATCGATCGGGAGACCACAAGAATACATGGGAACTCCGAAAGGAATTTCAAAATACCAGTAGTGCATCGCCGGAGGCAGCATCTGGGCCTGCGGCTGGAGATGACGATGACGACAATTGAAATAGAATTATTTAATAGAGTTTTTAGTGGATTTGACTTTTGTTTTATGATACTCGTAGGTAGGTGGTGTCCCTTGAGCAGATCAGCTCATATACCATTCTTCACCTTGTATCTCTGGAGGATTATGTTCCATCTACAACCGATACAGTCTTTTATTGTCCGTTTGCGACAATTTGTGCACAAACGGTATTTTCTAGTACAAGTTTTACTATTTTTATAGCAATATCACGAAAATGTTCAGCATGCGAGACAAAAAAATCTAACCTCTCCTGTCTGGATAAAAGGATTACAGAAAAAGAATCACTACAGTCTGGATGCCAACCCAAGAACCAACGGAACCATGTTTGACGCCTGGTAGCTACCCCAATTGGCAGGTCGTAAGTACTAACACCAAAAAATAATGTACATCCTCCCATCATGTAATAGTAGAACTTAGTACATGCGACCACATAGGAAATACTAGTAGTAGTTAGTATATATGTAGGGAGAATGGGATACATAGGGACATGTAACTTATACAAGGATAAAAATTCCGCCATATTAGAAACCTCTCACGGGCATTCCAAATTTGGTGGTGCGAACATCATTTTCAGCAAAAACCAACCTAAATTGAAAATGGTGAGGCAAGCCAAGAAACACCTGGATGGCAAGAGGGGAGTCCCTCAGGGGTGCAGCTGTGAGACTGGGTGTGGCACCTATTATGTTGAGGCAGCACCAGCATTGGTGGAGGGAGGCAGAGGAAGAACTGAAACAGTAAAAAAACTTTAAAAGGTTTGCAAAAGGGATGGGAGTCCTCACTGCTGGGGGGCAACAAACCAGTCCCAGAACATACCTGAGCTCTTTTGGAGGAAGCAACAAAGGGGCTCCTCTTCTTCAGGCCCACCATCATAGTATTGCACAAGAAATGTTTCCTCAAAACGAGGACATTCCTAGCAGGGAAAGGTGTTTTCCTGGTTTCTCTCAGTTCCTTCATCATGAAAGTGAGACCCAAAGAAGATGCACTCTGCCAGTGTGCCATAATCATTCCAATCCAAAGTATTTGAGGGAGAATTGACCAGTTGAGGGCACACACAGCTATCATTCAAGACTGGGTGGAAGGGTTGCCTGTGCCCTTCCATGAAAAAGCTTTGAACAAAATCAGACATGCCAAAATTGGCACTCCTGTTGGGCCACAGGCCACCCATCAATCTTGGAAACTGTGCCTTTGCCCTCACTTTTTGAGTCCCTCCAAGACCAGTTCCATGCATAGCACCTGCCAAAACTATAAAAGCTTCTTTCTCAATGGCTGTGCCGAACCTGGGTGACAAGAAGAAGTCTAGTAACGACATTGGTGCCCAAGGGAAATACCACTCCTTGAGCTTTCTGTATTCTACAAGACTGATGAGGAAACATTTTCTAGCTTGGCCCATTATGCCTGCAAGAAAGGTACTACAGCAGGTGAAGGGGAGCTGCAGGTTAACTTTTACCACCACTTGTTGCATGCATCTCACACAATCAACGCAACAGCGTGGCAAATCCCACTCACCAGGGCGTTGTCTATGCTGGAGGAGCCAGGGCTACATTCTTGGAACATTCTCTCCTTGGCAAGGCTGAAGCTGCTTTGCCAAGAGGGAGATATTCAAGAGGAACCACCAGATGCCATTGATTACATGGTATTTGACACGCTTGAGTATCAAGACGAAATGGCAATGTTTGGTGATGGTGAGATGTCCCAGCTTTGCAGTGTCTGGCTGCGACTGTTAATCTGATAAACTGTGATGTAGTAGTGTTATGAAGTAATACCACCTCGTCTTATATTCCTTTACTTTATGCTGCAGCCACTTGAATGCTACTAACGGAAAGCCTAGCGTTATTACCACTACCAAAGGATTTCAAAGACTGTGAGCTCAATCTGGTGGATGCCGATCGACGACCAAAATGTGGGAAGAAAAAGCCTCTGGAAGAAAAAGCCGTTCTAGAAGGAGAAGGTCTTGACAAAGGTTCATACATACACATTGAATGTATATAATATGATAACCTCATAATCGCAAACTTGTCACTCCCCGTGAACATGAAGTCAAGACACAATCATTCATCTTTTGCGTCATTGGTATCACCATACCAGAATAGAATAGGTCGGAGTGTTGGCCAAATCTGTTGGTATCCCCAGGCTTTACTCAGGATGTCTGCTGGATTGTCCTCACCAGGAATATGGAAGAAACGAATGATGAGAACGATAAAGCATGGCTAGTAACCCACATGGCCCGCCCCTGTGTGGATTTCGCCCCAGCCAACCTTTGTTCCACCATTTTGGATTTTTTATCAAAGGAATTTGAAGATTTTGGTGTTGTTCATTCCACATTCAACATGAGGTAGAACATTGGAGATCTCAACAATATGCTGGTGCTTCTACTCAAGTTTGTGTCTTCCCCGAGGGATGGAAGTCTAAGTTTGAAATGCATTATTTTGCGGTTGGTCAACCTTCTGATCGAAGCTCCATATTCCTTTGGGAATGGACCACCAACTGTCCTTTTCCAATTCATGGCATTGCATGCATTCAAGAAGTCGGGATCTGTGTTCAAGTTTGTTGCTCTGAAGACTGTCCTTGACAAGGCAACCATCTTGTTGCACCTGCTACAGTATGTCTGTAACTCTAATTGTAGCGTCATGGCTTCACTTCCTTGTGGTCATGGCAAGTCCATGTCGTTTTTGGTTCCAGCGGTGGCAGAGGCTATTTGTGGTTTCAATGGTGGATGTTCCGTTGTTGTATTACCTTATAAATTCCTGGTTGAGTAGTACTTCATGGAGGCCTACAAAGGAACTTGGTCGAGGTTTGAATGATGCTGCCGAGTTTCAAGGAAACCAGCTGCAATTGTTACAGTATGTCTGTAACTCTAATTGTAGCGTCATGGCTTCACTTCCTTGTGGTCATGGCAAGTCCATGTCGTTCTTGGTTCCAGCGGTGGCAGAGGCTATTTGTGGTTTCAATGGTGGATGTTCCGTTGTTGTCTTACCTTATAAATTCCGGGTTGAGTACTTCATGGAGGCCTACAAAGGAACTTGGTCGAGGTTTGGCTTACACGTTGCAAGCCAGACTCCCAACATGGTAACTGGAAAAAGTTTCCCATCCAACATTCGGAAAGACGGTGATGCTCCACACATATTGTTTCTGTCAGTCAATGCTTTCAATGACTTGATTGCCTTTGAGCAATCTATCCTTGTTGATTGGACAAGCAAAGGCATTATAAGGAGATTCATATTTGATGAAGTGCATGTGCCATTTGTTGAGTCCTATTTTCGGAGTGCGTATTCAAGGTGGGCACAGGTGGGTACCTATGGAGTCCCTGTCGTTGCCCTATCGGGTACTCTTTCTCCTTTGATGCTTCGTTGCCTTGCGATGTGGATGGATCTACCACCACAGCATGTGATCGTCGACGAGCCAACTCTGTCCATCCACGACATACCTTTCATTGTTTGCACTGTATCTTTCAACGGTGGACAATGGCTTGATGACATTTGGAGTTGGGTGTCTGATTGCTTGTCCAAGAAAGGCGCAGTCCACATTATCGTTGACACTATCCAACGGGGTATCGACATGTACAACTTTTTGAAAGACAAGATTCCCAACTTGGCTTCCATCTCTTCCCAGTCAGAGGATTTTGACACTGTCGCAAGAGCTTGGGTTTCTGGAGAAACGGACGTCATTCTCTCCACTACATGTGCTTTGGTGGGTAATGAGAGCTCGAGGTGCCGTTCTGTTTGCATGGTGGGCATGCCATACAACCTCACAGCAATAGTCCAGGCAATGGGAAGAATATGGCCCCTTTGGAGAGATGAGAGCTGTTTCGCCATTTATCCTGATTCAGGGTTGCTACGAGAGGATCAAGTAGTGTCACTGAATTCTACGAGAAAGGAGGCAGGGAACATTCTTGACAGGTTGAGAGGGATTGGTTTGCTACATGATTCCGACGTTGGTCGTATATGCGACGATATTTTCACTACGTGTGGTCCATTGCGGTTACTTCAAGAGAGGAAAAGAAGTTTGCATGTATCCCTAAATCTCATGTTCGGAAAACAACCATGTCAACCCTGCAACATTTGTTCGGTGTGTCTTGGTCTAGTACCCATTGATCAGGATACACCTACAATTCAAACACCGATTGAATATGAAGCACATGGAACCGGCTCAGTCCATGAAGAAAGTGAAAACTATTCACTTTCAGATGAGGGTGCGTCGCTAAATTCATTTGATACCCGTACTGAAGAAGAAATCGACCTTGATACAAGGGACGATGGTGGTTCCGTTGGAAATGGAAACCCAGGTATGGCTGGTATGGATTGTGATTCAGATGACGAGTCCAATTGTCCGCCAGAAGGTGATGCTAATTCAGGGTCAGCTTCTGAAATTTCCACTCCCACAAAACAAACCCTTGCTGTTTGTCGAACTATCCTGGATGAGATTCAATCTTCGAATGGAGGAGAACAAAGCATGGTCGCAGGTCGATCGGATCAAGAACCACTTATGGAGCTACAAACACAAGAGGATAGTACCCGTGTTCACAACCAAGTCGCCCCCTTGGGAGTTTTTTTAACTGTTGCATCAAAGATGTGAGTTGGGATTGAATGTTGCGCGTTTGCCGTGTGACTGCCGAGTTGACAAGGTCGACGAGGCGTTGTTCCGACATTTGGGGGTTGTCGGTATCCATGGCTTGGGCAGTAGCTTCAGTGGCGGCTTCAGTGCGGTTGGCAGTGGCAAGCAGGGTAGCTTGTAGTTGGCGCGTAAGCTGTTCTTGAACAGCGAGGAAGCGAGCAATGGGTGCAACAAACAGAGTTTTTGAAGAATTCAACAATGCACGGGTAGGTCAGATGGCTTGAGTAGGTATCGCTGTCTCAGTAAATTGAGAAACATCCGTGAATTTCTCCAACATAAAGCTTGAAATATTAGCTTCGGAATATTTGGTTAGAGAAAGGATGTTGGGGTCCGTGAGGAGTTGGTACAAGCAATAGGCTTGAATGATCTGATGGTGGGAAGGATCAAACGAGTTAGGAGCCAACGTGGCGACCATTTGGAAGAGTAGAACGAACAGTTCGTGAATAGATTTGATCGTGGCAGCTAGGGCCAACTGTTCTGAATATGTAATTCCAAAAGCCATTCACAATCCACATAATGGCATGGCACATGCCACCATGGTGGTCATGTTTCGTTTGCCTGAAAAGCCAACCGTGAAGGACGTTCGCCAGTTTGGCTCAATGTTGTGTAATCACATCTTTGGAGTTTCCATAGAGGGGGAGGTCAACTGCACTACTGTTGCTCAACAGTCTGGACATACAACCGGTACGCATCGCAACCATTATTCCCATCAGGGGAAAGGAACTAATGTTTTTTTCCAGAAGTTTCATGAGGCTATTGGAGACCATTCCTATGGTCTGGGAGACGCATGTCGTTTTCGTCGTTATGCATACCTTTTTGATCGTGCATCCCCAAAGTGCCTTTGGAGAGGTCTCGGCATGTCTCCCAGAATGGCATGGGCTTTTCCAAGAAGTCATCTTTGCCAATGGGTTCTCTGAAAGCATCCAAATGGCACACCACATGTTGTTGGCTGCAAGGCTGGGAAGGAAAGAATAAGGTAAGTCACAAAACACATTCACGACATACCACTTATCTTGGATAAATCTGACATGCTGACATGCTGAGATTGGCACTCCCACCAGGCCGCCCACCAACCTTCTTCTAAGCCATGCCTTTGCCCTCTTGTTGTTGATCCCTCCAAGACCAAACCAGGGATGTTTGGCAGAGCTTCTAAGTCAAGTTTGAGAGTTTCTTGGCCATGAAGGAAGTCCTGGATGAAATCTTTGATTTGAGTTTCCTGTGATCCCCATAGATAGAGGTATGTTTTCCATGGCATATACAAACACCACAGCACAAAAAATAGGTCTCTTGAGCAATCTTGCTTTTTCCAGAATTTTCTCAATACCAACAAAAGGCAACTTGTAAAATATATGAGTTTCGAGATAAATGGATACTTTGTACAAAAAATAAATGATATGCTACGAACTACGAGCTCCACCCATGCCTAATTCACCCTGAGGCACTGCATGCCATCGTACTCATTCACAACGACAATACTAGGGTAGCCCTAGCAATACAAATCTAATACGAGTGCTGAAAAAGTACTGCTTGACTACTCGTAGCCCAACAATTGCAACATGGATCCTATGACGGCCTATGTCGCCCAAGCTTGGTCATTGGAAGGCCAGCTGCCATTGCTCATTGGCATTGCGGCCTTGTTGGGCCTCGGCAAAGGTGGAGTCCCCGGATTCGCGACAGTTGCAACCGCTGCGACTGTCGCCACTTCTCCAACCAACATTCCCGGTGGCTTGGGGTTGGCAGTTGCCTTGCAAGTTCCCATTCTTACAATGATTGACGTTTCGGCATCTTGGATCCACGCCAAAGATTTGGATTTTGAAACCATAAAGATTTTGCTTCCACTTTCGTTTGTGGGGATGGGACTTGGCCAGTGGTTGGATAAGCATCTATCAGACTCGAGTGCCAGACTTCTTGTCGGAATATTCCTACTTTTAATTCTCGCGTTTCAGCTTACCAAGGATTCCATCATGAACAACATTGCGAAAAGTGGCGATGGCGATTCGTCGGATCTTCCGCCATCCAGCAGTGAACATCACAAAAATGACGACGATGGAGATGTCTTGGTCATGGCCGAGTCCGGTTCTGCGCATTCCATTCCATCCGGTTTGAGTCACCGTCGAGTTGGAGCTACTCATTCACACGACAATCATACAGACAATCATCGAACGCACCTTTCCACCAAGCTGGACAATCACGACGGTTCCGTCGACAAGAGACCCAAGGTTGTCTTGAGTCAGGGAACGAAATTGGCATGGGCTTGTATTGTGGGTATTGTTGGAGGTGCTGCTACTATGCTGACTAATGCCATGGGACCAATTCTCAATGTGTATTTACTAAGCGTCGTGAAATTGTCACCGACGGCCTATATTGGGACCCGAGCCATGTTTTTTTGTTTTCTAAATTGTGGAAAGGTACCCATGCGATTTTGGGCCGGAACGTTGGGGTGGAAAATGATGCCACTAGCGGCGTTTCTAAGCATTGTCAGTGTGATTGGTGTCGTGGGGGCCAAGCCGATCATGATGAGAATGCCCGAATCCGTCTTTGTAAAATTGGAGTTGGCGGTCGTTGCATTCTCCGGATTACGATTGTGTTGGATGGGAATGTACGGACTGTAAATAAATTATGCTATGGTATTTTTGTACATGAACGATTTCAAGTACTATATTGATTTAGCTTTAGCTCGTCGATGCAAGCCTTGTTGGTGGCATTGAAGAATTTCAATTTGTACACAAGCTTCTCTCTCGAAATATCGGTTGTTACATTGGACCGACACAGGAAAATTTCGACAATTGCGGGTCGTTGCAATTCCTACCTTTTCCAATTTATTCGTCAAGTCGTCACAACATTTCAATGTCCCCCATTCCGCCCTTGGTTTCCGAAACGTCACCAAAATCGAGATCAATGTCGTCTCTTAAATAGTCATCGAGATTTTGTTCGTCAATGTCATCGAGCTCAAAGTCTTGGTCAATTTCGGCCAGCTGCTGTTGTGCACTCTCCCAGGCAGCTTCATTCGGGTCCTGAACGACCGGATGCGGAGCCATTTCGTAGAGAACCATTCCGCCAACAACGATTGCCAATGCCACAAAAAATTGGAAATTCGGTACCATCTTTTGTTCCTCCACAGAGAAAATCACGCTCCACAAGTCTCCGGTCAACAACGATATATTGAAAAAAGCCGCTTCCGATACCATGAGAAATTTGGAACCCCCCATGTACCCCAACACGGTGACTGTCACAAAACCAACAAGGATGCCCCAGCTTTCCCCAGAACTACATGTAGAAGGGCCATACACATACGTTTGAATATCATCCCATTCGAAAAGAGCGGATTGTAGCATGGCAACAAAGAACGCAAAGAACCCCATCATAGCGAGATACTCCGTGGTATCCCCATTTCGACGAACGGTAACCTCGGCAACGACATCACCTAGACCATACATGATACCACCAAGGATTGCAAACATGTCCCCCCAAAATCGATGTGGATATTCTTGTTCTTCTTGGACAGAATGATCCGCGGAATAATCTTGAAATACATTGAGTAATACACCGAACAAACAAACAATGACGCCTATCAAGTGTAGCGATTTGTATTGGCGACCCAAAAAGCAAAAGGAGAGAACCATCGCTGATGGGATGGACAAAGCATCGAGGAGTGTGACTGAGGTTAGTGTAGTAAGTCGAAATGCTAGCAATGTTGCTGCATTCGCCTCCAAATCCAACAAAGCCATGACGAAATATTGCCAAGGCGGACGTTGGAGCGTGAACGTTGAAAATAAAAAAGGATATCTGGCTTGATCGATGACCAAAACTTGATGCGTGTTGTGTGCAAACTCTCGTTGTTGCTGTTGTTCCCTATTTTGTCGCCGTCTCAAAGCAACCATGTGAATCGCACTCATCACAAAGTACGAACATCCCATTGTGAACGTCGGAGCCGACAGCGTGCAATGCAAATACAACGTCGATTGTGCCGCGCCTCCAAGTGCTATTAGAAATGTAATCACTTGTCCAAGAACAAGAATCTTCCAATGCAAATGAAGGTACTGTAGGTTCCTGGCCCACCAGCCAATCTCTTCTTTGCCTCGTTCATCCTCCATGCTGACAGAAGTGGCTGCTATTCCACCTCCTCGTGCGTCGTTTGAAAAAATCCGGGTAATGGGAATGAGTCTGATATTATGTAAAAAATATGTAGCGATCAACGGTATTACGTTTTTTGTATTTTTCTATTTTTTGTGGATATTTTGTCATTCCAATACCCAGCATGATCTTGCATTCTTTGTTGGGGTGGTTTTAGTTGTGATTTGTTGAAAAGTCGGATTCTAGTCAAAACCAAATAGTCAATAAGAATGAGCAGCTTTGATCTCGATATTGCTGTTCATTCTATGGAGCTTAAGAGAAACCATCATCGGGACACGAGCACGAATGGTCCTGACTTCTCCAAGCTGGAATCCAGAAAAACTTCCTTTCTGTTTCTATTTGGTCATAGACTTCTTGATAGTACGTCAAATATTGGCGACAGCTGTCAGAGTGCTGGTTGAAGTAATTGTCAATAGACCTCCGGCTGCATAACACTTGACTGAGATGGTTACTACACCGGTCCTTGTCGCCAGTGCACAAGTCAAGTTGTTGTCTGTGTTTGAGATCCACATGTTGGCCAGATACACATAGCTGGGATGCCTAAACCATGTATGTGTACCCACCCATTTTGCTGTTCATCTGGCCCATGTGTAAAGAACATCAGTGTTTCCAATTGGTCAGTGTGGCACGGGTGGCCTCCACATGATTGCCATCTGCTGAGTGACCTTTTTCTTCCTGTTGCGAAAAGTAATTCATGCAGCATCAGTTTCACCTTCAGCATTTGGGCTTTTACCGAAGCATCAATGTTTGTATTTTCCAAATTCAATTCCTTGAACCGCATTTGGGCACATAGTTTCACAGTTGGACGAAACTCTGGAATTTGTAGAAAACGGTGGACAAGTCCAAAAGCCATCTTGGTCACCGTATAGGGACGGGGAGATCCCAAGTCATAACGAACCATTGGTCTCAACATTCGTAGAAAAAGAGTCAGCATTTGATTGAGCCTGAAAACATCCTTGCTATGGTTGGGCAATAGCCCACGCACTCTCTTTAACTCTTCAACAAGGTCTACTCCCTCCGCAAGCAAGAAATGCAAAGTGCGTTTCATTTTTTCTCGTACCTGAGATGGAATCTTTTTCCATACAGAAATGACATGGAAAAATAATACCTTGGGGTCCCGAAGGTCTTTCGTAGTTGCAATGACACATCCTACACCCCTGGTGGTTGGCCCTTCCACAAAACCACCTTCGAAGACCACCTGCCTCAAAGAAATTTTGAAGCTACCATCACTTGGAAGAAACAGTTTATTTTTAGACACTGCTGTTTACCCTTCTTGAGGTTAAACGAAGGTTAGCTTTGCGTTCCATGCCACCATTTTTCTCCCTGTTGTGAAGAGTAATTCATGTAGCATCAGTTTCACCTTCAAACATTGTGACATCTACCTGTTCATGGAGTATGAATGCGAGGTAAGTCACATATCGCACAGCCCACCTGGAAGCAGTCCTGGAGAACGACTGAAGCACTCCAAGAATAATAGTGGAGTGAAACCTGGTGATCATTTAGGGTCAAGAGGTGACAAATACTCCTTTGGCCTGAGAGCTGCTTGTTGGAGCCGTTGCTGGAGCCATTTTTTTAGCCGTTGCTTGAGTTGTTGCTGCTGCTTGACTGCTGCTTGAGACGTTGCTGCTGCTTGTGTCAGTCTCAAGTTTCAACAATGCAACATCCACTCCAAACTTCTCCCAGAGGTAGTACAACCACTGTTGTCTCCACCGCAAACGGAACTAGCAACAGCAGGCACCAGAAACAATAAGGACTTGCCTCCACAGGGTATGGATGCAAACACATTGTGATTTGTGTTGCAAACAACATTTAGCAGTTCCAGCTGACAGTCTCTGAAGTTAGCGCTGTCATCTCCCATCTCCCACAACAGCACATAGGTAAGAGTGCAGGTCTTGTTCTGTAATAATGACACCCCCATGCAGTCTGTATCCAGAGGACTGGTCACCGAGGGTCTCATGGAAATGGCGGTATGACGCATGTGAGGCTTCTTCTTGGTGCGTGTAATGTTGGAGATGTGTAAGCACAGAATGGCCTGTTTGATGTCCAACTAGGCCAAGACTGGGGCTCGTCCCTATGGTAGGGCCAGTCACGTTGAATACCCTGTTGGTCATGGCAGTGTTGAACTGACACACGTTCAATGCACTGGGCCTTTCAGGAAGTTTAAACAGATCTTGAGTGGTACTACAAGACTCATCACTTATCCTCAAGATGCCTCCTCCTACAGTTGAGCCAAATAGGGATCGTCAACAACAATCAACCAATTTTGGTTCAAGTGTTGGTGCTGCCAAGAAGGAGAGGAGTGAAGGGAGTCAATGATGGGGTTCAAGGAACCAAGGATCCTTTGATGAGCAGCAAATCTGCCAATTTTTCAAGGTGAACTCAATCCTGGACAGCAACTCAAAGCCCTTTGTTCCCATCGCTGTTATTTCCACCAATGAACTAAAGGCGTCCAACAAGTTTGTCCTTCAAGTCCAGCCAAAGGCTTGTGAGCGTCAGAAAACAGAGGATGGCAAATCCTTTGTTGCCTACGAGTGGGAAGTTGTTCAAACAGGTGATTGGTTCTCTGATAGGACAGCAGGTATTGTAGTGGCAAAACTGGGAGTTGTTCATCCATTCTTGGAGGCCTACAAGAGGGTGCATGGCATCTCCCACTGCTACATTGGTGGACGCCCAGGTGAGGATGCTGACTTCTTTGTTCTCTTGGCACAGTGACACCACAAGCCAGCCAACTGTTCAGGCAAAGAGAACGGAGAGGGTCAGAGTGCTTGATGTGCCGTTTCAATAGGCGCCTCCTACACCAAGTAACTCTCCTTTGGACTTCTTGTTGGGTTCTGGTGTCACGCTTATCATCGCTGCGAACATGAACCATGCTTCCTGTTTTTGTTTGTGTTGTTGTGTTTGCAGTGTGTATGTTGACTTTGTCCAAAACGGATTTGGGACTTGGCCTGTGTGGTTTCACTGGTTGGAAGTGGATATTTTCCAATTCAGCATGGAAAAGGCGGGCCATGCCTGGATTGTGGATCTACAAAGTACAAGTGAAAAAGATTTCTCTTAGTTGTGTTATTGTTACAGTATATATATTGATATATTGAACGATACTGTCGCGTTCCTGCCCCACAGATGGGGAGTGTTGGGCTGTTCAATTATGTGCAATTTCTCTTCCGCGTTCGCCAGTATTTTAGAATACCACCAGTACAAAAGTCGAAGTTTGCTCTTCTATGGCAGTCACCGCATGTATTTTGCAATCAGCGCAACGGCAAATAGTAATCATAAGAAGCGTTAAACTGTAACAACGACTAGCCACGACGTGTCCAATCACTCAAGTCTTTTGAAGAACCAATACAAGACTCAAAATATTTTCTACTATGGCAGTCATCGCACGTAATTTGCAATCAGAGCAAGGCAAAATAATAACAATCAGAAGCATTGGCTTGTAGCCACGACCCACGAACCACGAATAATAGCACTGTATTGTTACTAGACCACAGTAGTCGTGCTACTATACCACAGTAGTCGTACGTTTATTCGAGCAACCTTTTCACATCTTCGAACAACGACGGCAATTTATTGTCATCACGAGGAGGGGAGGGGAGGAAGAGTCGTCGTCATTGTCCTCCTGGTGCTGAAGGAAGGAATTGTAGCAGAGCAGAAGTTTGATCCATCTTTGATGCACATGATCACATTTTAGCCAGAGGCTAAATACTTTGTTTCTGTGTTTGTTTGCCTGAATGCTGAGACCAAGTGCCCCCCACACTGAGAAAGATATGTCGTACACTCTGTTGTATGCCCCCCACAACAACATCCCAGTGTCTAGTACCCTAGGTTTCATTTCCATGTCTGTGAAAACCTACAGTGCCCATCTCCTGATGCATCAGCAATGCATGGATGGAAATTGTTCCATTTGAGAAATACCTGTTTTTGGTACCTTGTTTTTTTGGATGGATCCATCAGATGACTGGCATTGCTTTGAAGGAAATTTTCAAACTTGAATTGACATTTGACATACATTCATAGCACAAAGAGAACTGCAAGATGATGGTGAAAAACAAGAGTCACCACAATGCTTACAGAAACAAGAAAAGGGTGAAAGCCTATCAAGGGGGCAATTGCCCTAGCACCCCAGCAAATGAAACCAAAAATACTACAAGCTACGAGCTACAAGGAAACAAAAGGCCGCACCAAAAAGCGAAAGGCCATGGATAGCAGCCATCAGGCAGCAAGCCAACAGGCTGGTGGGAGAAGTGATTGTGAAACCATCTCCTCTGCCCTTAGCAATGTGTTTCCATATGTTCTGTAAAAGAAGTAGTATTTTAAAGATAGTAATCAATATATGTTAGGGTTGGGGTAAATGTACTGCTTTCTCTAGAGCATGGTGAAGATTGGGAACTCTAGTATTTCCCACTATGGCCTGCTTCAGCAATCTTGAGGACTTTAGCCTTCAACTCCTTGAGGTCCTCAGCATGATCATGTTCATATTTTTTCAAGTGTTTGACAGCTACTGTGAGCTTGGCATTTTCCCGGTCCTTGTGGTCATAAGGAGTTGCCATCACCATCTCCTCCTTCAATGTGGCATATACTCCTTCTAGCTTAGCAATCCTCTTGTCCTTGGTGTCAACTACTAGAGCATACTCTTGATTCTTGACCTCCAAGGTGGCTGGAGTTTGCTCAGGCTTGCATCCTTGATGCTCGCAACGATGGAAACTGGGTGTTGCATGGGATTCTTCAAGAGAAGGCTTGGGGAACAAACCAAGCAGATCTGCTTCTTCCTCAGTCTTGGGGGGATTCTTGGGGGGCAGCGAACTCATTGTTGATGGACAATGGATGGATCATCTGGGCCCCGGCCAGTCCAACATTTTGAGTTCCCTGGAGGTGGACGAAATCTGGTCAATTAACTTCATGTAGTAGCTCATAGGGAACCAGTCGTCGGGCTTGAGTTTAGCACGAACAGTATCGGCCAACGTAGAGTCAAGACTATTCAAAAGGAAAAGAGTAGCATCACTGGATACAACCACCCATTGATGTGGCCGCGTTTCCCCCAATACTTCCATGACTGAATGTGTACCCGAGAACCATTGGTGGCCTTTCCTCTGTCGTAGCTGGGTTGGAAAAGCTTCATGGTTCAGCTCTGACATCCGAATGTAAAAGCTTCATTGTCTGTCCGATCGACATGTCCCCCATGTTGTAACAACAACCACCCATTGATGTGGCCGCGTTCCCCCCAATCCTTCCAAAACTGAATGCGTACCCGAGAACCATGATCGGTGCTGGGTTGGACAATTGGGACAAAGCTTGGTCCCTATTGTCCGAATTGAAAAGTTTTTCTTTAACTTTGAACCTCTTGTTCTTAGTGCCACTTTTGTTGTGCAACCAACAAGTATTTTTTTAGTTTTCTTAGTTGTGTTTTTGTTGCTGAGCGGCATGATGCTTGATCTAGCAGTCGATGTTGTTGTTGTTGTGAATTTTGGTGTGACACTAAAGCCTGGCAGCAAAGCTGCTGTGATAGTGCATACAACCTGCTTTCAGGGCCAGAAACCTTACATCCCACTTCAATGGTGCATGTTGAGAAACACAACCATAATTTGCGATGAGGCCAACTGGGATGGTGTAGACATTTTCTATATTTGGGAGGTTGCTTTCAATGGCTGAGGAGCTTGATTTGGGTGCTCCAAAATGGTGATTCAAAAATTGTTGTCTTCTCAACCCAATGGCAAGGGATCCAGCAATTGTACGAAGTTTTCCATTGTGACGTCCTCTTCTTTCACAACTTGTCGTCAATGAAGGGCAACAGTTGTGGATCCACAGTGGTGGTAGTCTCTCTCTCCAACTGTGCTGACACCACCAATGTCAATAATGGGAGGGCAATGCAACCTTCCTTTCGCAAGCGAACACTGCTCTTTCTTCAAGGCCAATGCCTATTCCATGCTTGAACGCAGCCTTGTGGCCAAGCGACATTCGGAAATGTGTGGGAGAGGCAGCCAAATGGCACAACATGTGTCGCTTTCGGAAAAGGATCTAGCCCACAAGTCCAAAGTCAACAAGAATCTAGCCCATAAGTCCATGGTCAACACATCTAGGCCAAAGGCCAAAGCCAAAAACACACGTACTCCAAACAAATTTGCCAAGGCCATGGCTGTGGTGACACCAACAGAAGAAAACTCACACTGCAAGCTGCCATCCATTCATCCCAATTGCCAATTTGAAAAATGTGGACTGGCCCGGATTAGACTCAAAATGAGCTCACACTTGGATCAAATGTGTGATTGTCTTAGAACCATTTCTTCTAGTAACACCTTCGAATGTTTTCCAAAATCTTTCTTCCACAGGAGGGAATATGCCATCAAAATGCATTCCTTTGAGGAAGAATAGGCACATTCTTGCGTTCCAGGCATTGAATGGCATATGATGGTATCGAATGAAGCGACGGAAATACAAGGCCATCATGCAGTTGTTGATCCCTGCAATGGCCCCATCGCAAATGCGAAAAGCAAACCACATGCCCTCACCCACAAGGTTTTGCTACTTACCCAAGCCTTTGGATCTTGGGCTTGGATCAAAGCGAGTTGCTCACAGTAAAACTTCCATTTCTGTATCTTTGACTCCAGCACTTGGAGATATCCTCTTGCAAAGCCACAAAGCTGGCCAAGTGCCATCTTCAATGCTGCATCACTTCCATTCTGTTGCACAGTAGTGAATAGGTTCGAGTCTGCAACACAAGCTCGCAACCAGGAACAACACAGATTTCACCCTCCACCTTCTCGATAACTTTACCGGCATCGCAATTGGAGATGAAAAGTTCATGAAGGTAGGCAGAGGAGTAGTCGTGCTCAATTCCTTGCATTTCTTAATAGGCCTCTTGGACCCAGGAAGGTATGGGGACGGCTACTGGACCCCTTGCCTCCTCACAATGCCCACGATACTTGGCACTGTTGACGCCAACCATACTGCCTTTGCCAGCTTCTTACTGCCACAAACTTTGGCAGCAGTTGCAGCAAGCCCAGCATCATCTTCCTTGGCCTTGGCTCCAGCATTGTCTGGAACGGATTCCAATCTGCCGAGAACTGGGCCGATACCACCACTTGCTAGATTGGTTCTCTCAAAAGGCGATCTATACATGTTTGCATATCATTTGAATACTGCACTATGTTGGAATGGATTCCAATCTGCCGAGAAGGGGGCCAATACCACCACTTGCTAGATGGGTTCTCTCAAACAGCGATATATACTACGCGGTTCTTGGAATGGATGGAAACAGTTACTTGCATGGACACAGTGTTCTATGCAATAGTAGAACAATGAAATGGGTCTCTGATTGTTTTTGACGAGTTCATATTACCCACCAGGACTACACCTCCTATTCTTCTCATTGATGACACCACCAGCAATGTAACCAAAAATACTACAAGGAAACAAAAGGGCACCTGGACACCATCCAAGAAATAATGTCCCTGCTGTTTCTTCCCAGTGACAGTAGCTTGCACATGTAGTCCCAAGACATGAAAAATGTCACAACAGACACAAAAATACCTATTTTCAGTTATACTACGATGTTGTGCCTGCGGCAAAATGATTCCCATGTTGGTTTCCCTTTGCAGATGACAAAAAGCAAAATGTCATGAATAGATAGGTTTGCAGAAGATATCCCTGTTGCTACTACAGCTCCACCAGTTCCAGCCCCTCCAGCAGCCCCTCCAGCTATGGCTCCAGCTAGAGCCCCACCAGCTCCAGCTCTGGCTCCAGCTGCATCTATGGCTCCAGAAAGGTTACCCCATCGTGGCAAGGAAAAATGTAAGCCTGGACTCCAGTGCTGGGGCATCTCCCAGTCTGAAAATCGCTGTTCAGCTGGCTGGATGACCCACTGGATTGGATCAGGCACCTATCCAAATCATCTCCCCCAGTAGTGGCAGCAGTGCCACTGATTGGTGATTGGGAATCAAGTTTCTAATAGCACTTTTCTCCATTGCCTTGGAATTTTCTCCCAGCATGCTTTTCAACTACAAAACAGATTCTACTACTAGTATGGTGATAGTACTATCTGCTTGCAGCACCAACCTGTCACTGATGAATGAGCCAGCCTTTGTTTCCTTCACTCCCATCTTGATTTTACTACTATCACGTGGAAGTGTCATGTTGTTGTCAAGATCCTAGTGAACAAACCGAGGAATCCAAATGGTTCTTGTCGTGCTGCTGCTCTTGATGGAAACGTGGTCACACCAGCATCAAATGCTTTTTTGCTGTTGAGGGGCTTTGAACACAAGTCCACTTTCAACAGACACAAAGACATTTCATGAGAGGCCAACAAATGTGGGCTAGTCATTGCCAAACAGGCTAAATCGAAACCGCCATTTTGGCAATGGGTGGAAAGTGCAAAAATATCTGTTCGTACTTTGGGGGTCTAACCAGTCAAATGTGAGTGGTCACAGAGGTCATTGCAGTGGAACGTCACCGAAGCCGAGCAGACCCGTGACGCCAGCATCCGCAGAACCACAACAACAACAACAAGCACTGCCTTCCGAGTCCAGAGCTTGTGTCTGCTACTACTACAACAGAGACGACAACGTTTATACCGGTGTTTACTCAGCTTGGTCATTCAACACAAATAACTCCATCATGTTAGCACTCAAAAAGAAGCGAGAAGCAGAGAAGAAGGAAAAGGAAGAAGCTGCCAAGCGTGAAGCAGCAAGTGCTGTGGAGACACCGGAAGTAGTTCCCGCCGCAACTGGAGGTCAAGTGTCCTTGCTTGGAATTGGAGGACAAAAGACAACTCGTAAGGGAGAAGCTCCAGCTGCCAAGAAGACTCCAGGAGAAATTAGGATTCAAAAAGGTACGCCTGGTTGGTTGTCGTGCTCAAACCGTGTGTTCCCGTGTTGTTTCACTCATCTTTCCTGCAGATATTGGAGAACTCGACGGAGGCAAAGTTGCAACGATCACTTTCCCGAACCCAAATGATTTGACTTCCTTCAAAGTCACTGTTTGTCCTGACACTGGGTACTGGGCAGGCGCCACGTATCACTTCCTTTTCACCATTCCTCCTCACTATCCTCATTCGCCGCCTCGTGTCGAGTGTGAAACCAAAATCTACCACCCCAACATTGATCTGCAAGGAAAAGTTTGCTTGAATATCTTGCGAGAAGATTGGCGGCCTGTTCTCGATATCAACTCGGTCATCTATGGTTTGATTTATTTGTTTTATGAACCCAACCCAGACGATCCTCTCAATCATGAGGCTGCCGACCTATTTCGCAAGGATGTTGGTCAGTTTGAGCGTTTGGTTCGCAGAACTCTTCGGGGTGGAATACTGGATGGAGTGCTATTTGAAAAATTAGTCTAGAGATTGGATTGACAACTTGTACTTCCACTTTTTGAAAATGAACGTGGCAACTTGTATACAAAACACTGATCCACGTGGAGTCTCTGCGTAGGACAACTGATGACCGAACGAGCTATCTTTGGATGGTCCATTTAGCCAGCTCAAGGAACACGAAGGAATGTGTCATTTCTTTTACAAAACTTTGTCTATGATACGCAACTACTAGTAGTACTTTGCTCGGTACTAATCACTATACCTCCCAAAATCACCACTGACTGTCTCTTCAAACGTGGACCCTCCTGTCATTTCATCGGTTTTGTTCGAACGTACCCTGCGAGATCAACCAAACTAGAGGCAGTTTCTCGTTGTAATGATGTCACCGGGGACAGCCCCATGCCGTTTGTCGGCTGAAGGAGCATCGTGACCATCATTTCGAGGTTCTGAACTCGAGCGGCATAGATGGCTTCAACTCTCATCGCTTCTTCGCGGACACTGGAGATTGATGCTTTCTCTAGCATCTCAACCTTCCCTTGCAACTTGGCAATCTGCTCTTGCATGGCTTCAAGTCTATCAGAAGTCGACGGGTCTGGACTTGCACCTCGAAATGCAGTGGATCGCTGGATCTTGTGAAGGAGCTCAGGATGTCCTTTCTTGAAGAACTCATGAGAATATCGGACAGATTTCGTGTTTAGCTGGAGATCAGCATCTGCCCGACTCTTTTGAAAGGAGTAGAAGTTCAACTGTCTCACAAAACTGTCTAACCTGGCATGGTTGAAGTACTTCGGGAGCACCTCCTTTTCAAATTTATCGCTATCTCGAATTGTGAACGAGTCCCCGCCATTCGACCATCCAATAATGGACGGATCAGACTCAGAAATGCAGTGGTATGTTTTCGTAAGAAACTTATTTAGACATGGTTTCTTTCTGCACCCTGGAGCAGATGATGTATTCTCGGGTTGAGGAGATACAGAAGTCATGATTGTTCTGTTTCGGATTTTATGAGCATGTTCAATGTTCACTGCATCTTTTACGCCAAAGCAAGGCGGATCATCATCTTCGAAAGAGTTCACGATTTCAAAATGGTTTACTGTCATTAAGTAAAATATGCTGTCTTGACACAAATGCGACAACTCTTTCTTAGGCCCATCTGAATCGTTCATGGCGTTTGTTGCTGCACAAGCGCCACTCCCACGCTCCGTATCCGCCATACAAAATCATACTACTACTTGAGCGCTGCTGCTACTACCGGTAGTAGGAGATTGGCAACAACGGCGGTGATCCAAGAAGAGACCACGCATGTACGATTGGGATCATTTTGGAAGATCCAAAACGCCACAACCATTCGTCAAAGGACATCTCGGGCACTATTTCAGAAGTGCGATAACAACTGCGATGGCGCCAAACATCGCAGGCGGTTACTACCATCACCATTTCCCATTGCCAAAAAATGGCCAGGCCAAGGAACACTTCTTGTCACTCAATCTAACCTTGTTTCTAGAGGGTTGACCACTGCATTCACCTTTACCGTATTAGTCCCAAGTAGTCATAGTAGCGGGTCCTACAGAAATATTCGTCGTTCCGAGAACACGAAGCAGATCCCATTTCTCTCTAGTTGCTTCCTTTCAGAACAATGGAGTGGTTGTGATTGTATTGACGCAGGTACCAACCAGGCTGCCGTGCAAACATAGGCAACTTGCTACCGGTGGAGTGCTACCGGCGCCAAAATCGCAATCCTTGGTACCGTACCACCACTGTACGAGTAGTGATGGGAGTCAATTCCAACATGATATAAAGTCAGGGTATTTCATCGATATCATCTTCCAGTTCTAGAATCTACTGCTATCAACAACGAACTAGTACTCTACTAACTACTAACAGGGTGGATGTTGGCAATTGCTCAGTATTCGATACGAGTGCTTTACTCCCAACATGGTACACGAGACGTTCGGACCAATTGACTGGTAGACAGTCAGACGCTGTCATCTCGTCTCCCCACCAATGGTGCCAGTCGATTTCTATTCATTCCAACATCATCAACTGCAAGTAGACGAACAACCCGAAATAAACCCACAAGTTTTGAAATGAGACTCTTGACGCACAACACGATGAGAAACAATACCAAGGAGGCTGATGGCCAAGGCTTCCCTTTGAAGATTACCGCCGTCCAGGTGAAAGTTGTCGAGAGTGCTGAAGCTGGGGAGATTGGGGCACGTGAAATCGACTTTGTGAAGCACATTCTTCCTAATTTGGAGTGGGCTGCTCTTGTTCAGGTACTTGGATTTTCTCCTACGTTCCGGTTTGATATTTGAAGTATACTCCGAGTCCTCACAGTACTATGACTTGTTTGTTTCTTTCCAGGCTGCCACAGAAATGGGTATTCCTTCACTTCCACCAACCCTCACAGACAATCTTGTTGATGACCCCAACTTCTTGACCGCACTTTACCACGTGTTGATGAACGTACATTTGATCAAGGGTATGTTGACTTGCCCAACCACTGGAAGGGAGTTTCCCGTTATCGACGGAGTTCCAAATATGATGATCGAGGAGGAAGAATGTGAAAAGGTGAAGCTATAGCAAAGTCCAGGAGGAGTGTTTGATAGTGGAAGTTTTGGGAATGATAATTTCCCGGGATATATGAGGTCTGGTGTTTATATCTGCTCAGTTGGTGCTTCACAGTTCAAGGAGGGAATGGCATCACGGAGCACAAGACAAAGCCAATTTTTCCCGTCACCTCACGGTTCGACAAACCCGAATCTGAGACTGCAGCTTCCACACCATATTGGCAGTACCAGTACTGTAGTAGATTGGAATTCACTAAACTTTGCCACTTTTTTGTTTCAACATGAACGAACTGCATTTGCAGTAGATTCCGGCGAATTTTTCATGACAATGGTCGCATGTTGTGCCATTGGAAGATACAAGCCAGAAATCTATTGATGGAAGCTCTGCAATGATAGAGGATAGATCTAGGTAGTTGAGTTGTCATAGTTTCGAGCATTTTCATGGTCCGGACGACGTGTAGTTGATACTCCTGAATTTGTGGCCTCCTGTGCGATGACATCATCCAGGCGAAGGCTTATGTCGAGAAAATTGGCTGCCCGTAGATTTCTCGGGTGAGGGCTACGCGAAACCTGCGTGGTCCCTGTACCAGGGTGATCCCAGAGTCCTGACTCGGATGTTGCTGTGACCATGGCCGTAACCAAACGGCGGAGACCAGATGTTGATCACTGCTCACAAACTCTTCAGAAGCTTCGTGAGCCATACTCTAACCACACACCAAAAACTCTGGCTGAGATCTACACTTCTGGGGTCGGATTGCTGTATCACTTGAAAATCGACCAGGCCACCATCGCCCAAATACGGTGAGTTTCGTTCGATTACGAAATTATATTTCTTGAATATAAAATATATGATTCTCGGCCGCCTCACATTTTTGATTTTCACTGGCAGCAAACAACATGACGGTAAAGACAAGATTTCATTTCCAAAGACGAATGCAATTCCAGCCATTTCTGCTGTAGTTCACAATCAAGATTTGTTCAATGCTCTGGTGACATGCTTGTCTGCAAGTCAAAGCGATATTGAAGCTGCAGAAGGTGCAGCACGATTGCAACCTGGATCACGAAAACGGTCTGCTCCCATTGATGGTATCGGCCCCAGCGATGGCTTCACCCCAAAAACTATTAAAGTGGCAATGTCTCCTCAAGTTTCCAATAAACGATCTCAGTCCGTGTTCGCAAAACCCCAGATGAACGTCAAAGTGCTAGCCGCGACAATTCTCTTTGTCGCTTTCGAACACCTCGACCACTGGCCGTCACCACTTATTAGAGCTTATGCAGATGATTGTTTTGGACCAAGATCATGGGTGGACGATCCAGCATGCCAGCTTCTTGTTCAAAACCTAGCACTGTCTCATAAAGAGGTTTCTTCTGAGGAGGATGAACCCATGCCTGATCCTGCGTGGATGGAGGATGCGACGAAAATGGCAAAATTCTTCAAGAAGGCGTATGAAGATCATTCCACACACAGCAGTGCCGACATGTCTCCAGTCAAGCGCAGTGAAAGTTTTTCATCGGTGACCCAAACGAATACTGGCTCACTCACCCAACTGGGAAGAGTGCGGTCGCCCTCGAAGGACATGGCCAATGAAACGTTTCCCCCGATCGGAAATGTCAAATCAAATGACCTTAGTCCCTCGCCTTCAAAACGAAAGCGCCCTCAACCAGAAGGTGATGAGTCTGATTCCGGGGAAGACGAAGAGGTTGTGATTGGTCAGTCTCTGTCAAAAAGCGTGGAAGAGGATGGAGAGTCATCATCATCAGGAGAGGAAGACGAAGAGGTTGTTGTCTCCTCCAAAGCAGGGGATGATATTGCACAGCCTCCACAGGAAAATGATGGTCCTCCCACATTGGTGCAATCGTATCCTGTTGTACAAAAGCATCTGAATTTTTCTCGTGTCCGCCAGCGATATTTTGGTGATAACTTGGTCCAAGCACATTTAGCGTTTGCCTTGTCCCTAAATGACCGTCTAGATGTCAGAACGAAGCAAAATTCTGGCCTCCTCCAATGTTTGCCCGATTTCACCTCTATCCCTGGTGTTCGGCGACTGATATCTGCCAGTTTGGAGAAGTGGCTTCAATCTCCTGCTTTGGCTGGTCTAGCTCGAAGCCTTTTTACCCAAACTGTGCTGATGATGGAGAATGTGGACCCACCACTACCAGAGGATCTCGATTCCATTGAGAATATTCTTTCCATGAAACTCAAGGCAAATCAGTTGAATGCACATGTCGAAAACATCACTGCGATTGCTCAGCGCATTCCTACTGCAAGTACTTCACGCCAAATTCAAGGGAAACTGTTCGAATCAATTTTGTTGTCTATGGACAGTGCGGACGGGTCAGTCTCTGACTATCTGAAAATGGTTCATGCCGTCAAGGGTGTTTCAACTGATGAGCACACCGCGGCCGGAATGGCTGCCGCTTTGATGAATTTACTAGGAACCAGGCCTGTCGCTTTCGAGCAACTATCGCATGACACGTATGTACGCCGAATATGCGATCTGATACGGCTGGTGGCAAGAGAGTTAGGACAAGAATTCGGGGGTTGCAAACTTTTGGAAGCGATAGCCTTTCATCAAACCGAAAATGTCGCATCTTGGTCAATTCTCCAGGAAGAAACTAGGGGCAGACTTTTGTTTCAGTGTGCAACGTTGTTGGTCCAGAATCACGGGCGCGAGATTCAGACGGACAATGGATCGAATGACGACACCGAGGGTCTCCGCGTGCAACTGGCTTCTGCCAAAAAGATTTTGCTACGGTGGGCTTGTGTTCAATATGCACCATTTTGCCTACCCCATCTCTCCCACCAGGCCAACCCATCACGTGGCGAAGCTTCAGCTGGGGATGTTGACTATGCCTCAATTCTCGATGGGATTAACTCAGAATTTCCTTCTTGGTTGAAGACGCTTCGATGTGTGCTTTTTCTAGAAGATCCAAAATCTGTGACTCTTCAAAAGTTTGTATCATCGGAGTATGTTTCGCTTCAAAATAGTCCTGAGTGGCGAGATGAAATGTCACGTGTTGAGCTTTGCCGTCGGCATGGTGCTGACGTAAATGATGACATGATATGGATTGTGGTCAACTCAGTCGTCAACGACAAGGTGACACCACCAGAAGTCGCAGTTCCCCTCCTTGAGCATCTTTTCAATGGCTGTAACAAAGATAACTCTGGCTCGCTGAATATATCCGACCCCTCGTTGCTAGGGCAACTCTACAAAATGGTGCAGTACTCTCCACAAAGTCCTCATAAGGCTGACAATTCGGAAAACGGTGTTTCTGATAGCAATGGAGACGCCGAGGTGCCTGATATACCGAAGCTTGCTTATCCTGGCTTGTGGTGGCGGGTCACCTGTCTTGAGCTTGTTATGTGTGGATCTTCCCCTGAAAAGGTTGGCGCTGTGGCCTGGGAGAGCAACCCAACATTGAAGTCTTTGATCAAGATGGTCACTTCGGATCGTTACCGCTTTCCTACTGTAGATTGTGATGATTCTCAACGAGACAACATGAAGAAAACAGAGCAGAGCATGCGGGATGAAGAAGCACGAATCGCCGAGATTCTTTTTCTTCCCAGGAAACCTAAAAAGAAGACCCAGAAACCTGAAGTGACAGAAGTGGTCGGGCGGACGGGCTCCAGGACATCTAGTAGGATTCGCAAAGATAAACAAGAACGAGCATTGAAAAAGCAAAGAGAGAAGGAAGCGGCAGAGGCGCTGAAAGAGTCGCAACGCCGAAAGAAGCTCCTACGTTTCGCTCAGAAGTCAATCATGCTATGGGATCCAGCAAAAGGGCCGAGGAAACCCCCCAAAGAATCAGCAGATTTGATCTTCTCTGTTGGAGAACTTTTTGATCTGTCAAGAGTCTTTCAACGATCTTCAAGTCCTGACTTTGTTTTGGCAACAATTGGTAATACAACTCGAGATGCTATTGAGAGGGCTTACGATTGGTTGATTCCTGTTGTGTCATTTCTGCCTGAGATTATTTCGCGTCTCCCTGCTAGCGCATCCTGTTTCTTGCTGTTAAGAGCTTATGGGACGGAAGGAGACGAAAGGAAGCAGCTCCAAGAGCTGTCGGCTCCATTGCTATTTCATGTCCGACAATCTCTTGTTGGCAAATTCGGCGAAGCTAGCTGCGTTCGTGCGTTCGACCTTTTGCTGTCTGATGTGGCCAGTCACAATCCCGACCGACGCCGATGTGCGAGACGTGTTTTACAAGACGCCATTGGTCGAGAATATGAATCAGAAGTTGAGCATCCCTTTGTGAATTCCCGGTGCGCCTGGATGGTAATAACAACGAAGCTACCTCACTCCAAGTCTATTCTCCCTGACGTGTTGAGGCATTTTTCTCGAGCGGCGACCTTCGAGCGCGGACGGGTATTGCGCTATTTGATTCTTGCTCTTCACAGGCTAGCTGCGTTTCCGATGGATACTGATGTCTCTGGTTTTGACTTCCCGACTCTTCTTGTAGAATTGATATCCAGTCGCCCGACTGTGTTTGCTTCTACTATGGACCTGTTTGCTGATCTCAGAGATCTTGCTCTGGACGTCGTACATGGTGAATTTGCGAAGGAAAAGAAGGATGCCCAAGATGCTTGCGACCTTGTCCTGTGTTGTCAGCCCCCCGGTTTCGAAGAAGGAAAAGCTTTGAAAGTGTCTCTGCCCCTTGCTTTGCTGGAATCGGCATGCGTTCTTTTGAGTATTAGTCAGGAGGATGCCGAAGAGAACGGAGGAAAAAGTGCTGTTGGTGGCCTGGTCCGAATGTTGATGAAAACTGCTAATGGAGATGAGAGTTGTGACGAGCAATCCCTAGGTCTTGCAAGTGCCAGATTCGCGTCAACTGGCCATGACGCAATACCAGTTGAATCAGTAAGTGAACGAAAGTGTCCAGAAGTATTGTCCTATCTTGAAGGCTAACATTTTTTAAGTGGGTGATGCTCGCAAGATCCCGCAGCGACTTCATTGCCAAACGTGCTGCGCTGACCGCTCCGAATGGCTTCTTACCGCGATTGCTGCTGTGTTCGGGGTTGCCCAAGGCTTCCCTAGTTTCGATGATTGACCGGCTTGGTAAACTCGGTGACAACTCCGATGATGTCGAAAAATTATACTCACAGTTGCTTGTACCATCAGCCACCAGCGAATGGGATATTGGGCGCCTGGGAAGAAAGAAAGATGTATCTAGAAAACTACTTGGTCGTCTGTCAGCATACACTCACATGCATCAACTTCCCAAATTGTTGTCGGGAAGCACAGTTTCCCTTACTTTTGTTTCGTGGCTTGGTGGTTGCCACTTCACCGTTGAGAAACCGCGAAAGCCGAAGTCAAAGAACCAAAAAAGTGGGGTGCCCAAACTACTCTCTTGTACCAGCATGGTAGAGAATGTCCTGGATTCATGCACTGATGAGATTTTACAATCATTTCTTTCGCACGAAATATCCTTGGAAGGTGACGCGTCAGATATGACGGAATTCCTAGATTGTCAGAGCAGTACGGGAACGGCTAAACCAACGTCTCTTGACGATCCAACCTGTACCCTTGAGTTCGTCCAGAGCCTTTTCGAGAGCAACCAATCAACTCAGTTGGAACAATGGTTGAGCACTTTGTGTTGCAGCCAGAATTCTTCGAAGTTTTCACCGGACTTAATGTTTGGAAATAGCGAGTGGGAAGAGCGACGTACGACGGTGTCAATTTTGTTACTGCAGTCTTTTCGTGACCTGGAGAGGAAAACTGAAGATATAGGAGCAGCGATTGTTAAATGGACCCCCCTCTTGTCCACAACAACGGGGAACCCTGACCTCTGGAAGCTTGTTTTCGCTCGGGGTCAGAAACCCAGTTTCCTTTGGGACAACTTGGCGTCCAGGTGCTTTCAGGCTTGGTCTCAGGACCATTTGTCGAGTTGCCGTGCGTGGATTCTTTCATCAGAAGAAGCAGACAGTCTCGACCCTGAAAAGTTGATATGGTTACTGATCCAGGCGTCTTCCATCGATGCGGCATGTTTGTCGAAAAGAGTTTCTGGCGCTCCAAGTATGGCAGGCAGCCTTTGGATGTCTGAGCCTGAAAGCGCACAAAAAGCCATAACTTTGGCATTGAACCTTCTAGTAGAAGCAAATGACAAGGAGCTTCGATGCCGACTTCGGACGAGGAACGACATACCAGATGCCCTAACCTTGATCTTGTTGATTTGTCGCAACGGACGAAAGCAAGTAGAGATGGCTGGTCGTATGGTGATAGGAATGATGGAAAAGAATTCTGAGAAATCGTTGCGAGAAATGTTCTTGTCGGTGATGTTGCGTCTATACGCTTCTTTCCCTCATAGCATGAACCTTGGTGCAGCAATTCTCCGCTCCGTATTGAAAGAGGCCGTCGAATCCCTGGCAGAAGACTGGAAACATTGGCGATCCCCGATGGACGATCAGTACGAAGACCTTCTACAAACAGTCGTTGACAGTGGTCCACAGCCCAGATTGGCTCAGGCTCTCGTTGATGCCGCCAAGAAGCACCCTCTTCTTTTGCTACGAAAACTTGCTAGTATGGGAAGGCTACTCGAAGAAGATGCTACTGCTCAGAGCCCGTCCCTGGATCGAAGGGGTGTCATTTACGGATACGCCTTGACACCAGCGGCTCCTGCCAAGGTGGATGGGAAAATTATGAAAGTGACGGTACGACACTGGGGGTTCAATTTTACAGACAGTGTATGGGCTTCATTCCTTGAAATCATATCTTCTGGTAAGTGTTCGATTTCATCTTGACAGTGTGTATTCTACGATCCGCTCTCATATATTTCTATCCTGTACTTGCAGTTCCGAATGAGGTACTTTTTGGTTGCGGCCTTTGCATGGGGCTGGGAGAGTTTTTGGAGATGTATCTCCGACTAATGTCTGTACAAACCCAGCTTCGAACCAGTGGCGATCGACTCACCAAACTAAAAGGCAGCCTATCAACGTTCTTGGCGAACTTCAAAAAGAGCAATGAATCGGGTTATGAAAAGTGGCTGGCAAAGGAAGTGACTGGTTTGTCGTCGCTCGGCTCTGTGAGAAACGTCCTGATGAGTTGCGACTTCATTACGCATCAGGAAGCCATTGAGAGCGTGAAGAATGCAAGAGCCTCCAGCTAAAAGTGTAAAATAATAAACTACTCTTGCAATTTCAGTATAGTGCACATAACTTAGCTTTATTCGGTGGCATCAGCGTCGGTCTCGGCAGAGTCAAACATACTTCGTTTGGGAAAGTTCAAAACATCTTCGAACCACGGTTCACAAAAGGTCAAAACTAGCATGTTTCGATTGATGTCTGGAGAGGTGTTGGCTCGGCCTCGATGTAAAACGCGATAATCAAAAACCAAGACATCGCCGACCGTCAATTCAGGGCACACGGGTGGTCGCAGCGTCTTTCGGCATTTGGCTACCAGCATGGCTTTGGCCAAATTCCCTCGCGTTAGGTAGTGGCCACCAGGACGGAACTCTGTTGGTCCCAAAGCCATGGGTGTGTCTTGGAGTGGAATGAAAACGTTCATGCAGTGACACGGCAAGTGTTCCAGAAGCGATGCATGTCCTCCATCGGCATGCCAGGGTTGTTCGGGACAACCAGGAGCGGCGACCAGTAAACTCAAGTGCACCTGTTTCAGATCCGACAGCGAACGCTTGGCAACTCCAGGTTTGTCAAACAATTGTGGTATTAAAGGTTCCAGTTGCTCCAGAATCGGTGCAATGGCCGGGACTGACAAACCGTTACGAAGGTTCATCGGATCGGAAGGAAGTTCATGATTGAAACTCAACTCGTATCGCGCCGGTGATCGCATCACAATCTCACGGAATCCATGCTTGATTCCCAATCCCAAACCATGTGGTAAATTGTTGTTTGCATCTTGCAAATGCCCATTCCGACCAAGTGTCTCCATGCAGTACGGAAAGTAGACCTCTGCGAACGTTTGCCACTTTTTCAGTGAGTCATCCAACACCAGTGCTTGAGGAAGTACGACAAAGCCATCGGCATGGAAATTTTTTGACATGGCACCATTTCCTTCCCCCCCGAAGGAAGTGTCACATTGTGACTATTTTCAAATGTAACAGTGTTTGTAGTAGTTGTCGTTGTAGAAGTATGTGAGAATTCATATACATCTACGTATCTACATATCTATATATGGGAGGTCGTCGACTGCGCCGCCCTACCGGTACGTCAGCAGTGAAGCAGCAGTGCACGGACCATGCATATTTTCATTTCATGTACCGGTAGCATGATTGCAAAGCATTCTGGATTATTCCAACTGAACACCATTTTGCTTTAATCTATTCATTCATGGAATCCCAATCATTTAGGATATTCATAGTACAATCGTCAACTACGAAAATTTTCACTCCTTTTATTAAACTAGTGAACACACTAATACTGGAGAACTGGTGGAAGTCAGTGTTGTTATTTTCCTTTACTACTACTACTAACTACTATGCCAAATCACGAGGAGTTTCATTCATGTTGTACAGTTGTTGTTGTTTCCTGCGGTCGCACGTAGCCTTGTTGTGGCCACGTTCGCCACATTTTGAGCAAGTGATAGTAGACTCCTTTCCAGGGTCTGCATATTTACTAGTTCTTGAACGGATGCGCTTCATCCAAGACGCCCAGAAGGTTTCACAACAGTATACAGAGGTAAAGATTGTTGATCAAGGTGTAGCCTGGACACTACCACTGGTCGAATTGGTTTTTCGAATAAGGGTTTCATCGATGTGACCTTGTAGATTGCTGGTACTATATGTTGCAGGACCCACTCCATGGAAACCTTGTCATGAAGCGCGAACACACCACAGACATGAAGACACTAGCACCCCAAAACCTCTGGGTTTCTATTCTGTTGTGAAACTGAAGATTCCTAAGTGGTGATCTATTGCTTGCATGAAGTTCCCAGTGCCCCATAGCACTCCACACTCCACATTTGAAAATTGTTCTTGGTTCTTGTCCCTTTAGTTGTAGGATAAGGAAGATATCTAAAGATGCCAAACCAAAGAGAGCAAGCAGCAACTTGAAATAATCCAAGAGTCCATTTCTTCTCTGTGGTCTCAACAGTGCTGCAAAGAGAAGTGGTGGCTCAACTGGTTGCAGCAAGGATTCTCCTGGTGCCTGGTTGCAATGATTGTAGTAGTAGAAGCACTGTAGGAGAATTTTGACGTTGCTGTCTGTTATGGGGATTACAGTTACAAGGATGATTGCAGTCCTGAGGAATACAGTCATAGTCCATTTGACATCAAGAAAAAGGGAAGCAGAGTAAGTGATGTATACATTGTGCCAGGTAGCCCCTTTGACATCAAGAGCAAAGGAAGCTGATTAAGTTATGTATACATTGTACCAGGAGGTCCATTTGACAATTTCACTGACATAAACAGAAGGAACAAACCTAACTTGAAGTATTAATATTTCACTCTTACTACTTTTTATCATCTGTCCCGTTGGTAGGTCACCTTAGTACACTTTGAGTAGGTTATTCATCAGCCTGTGGTTGGCATAACCTGCAACATTGACAAATACATGTTCATCAATATCCTTGGGCTTTTTCTCTTGTTTGCCTGTGCATAATAAGGTGAGGATTGAACCAAAGACTGCACCCTTCCACCAATGGAAATGATAGTTGATGGTCTTGTTTTGCCATCCTTGGATCTAAAAAGAAGAGAAACTTGAAGGATCCAATGCAGCGAGTTGATTGTGAGGCTCTGCAATGAAAGTATAGTTTGAGTCATCTTCTGATTGTGCCTCCTTGGTTTGGGCATTGATGCACATAAACACAGAGGAAAACTGCTTGGAGCCCTTGGTAAAGGGCACATCATCCTTGTCGAAGTGTTTGATTGTTTCTTGAATGGCAAAGTTACCATGCATGAGCAAGTTGCCAGTATTCCTGGGAAGCAAGGATCCCTCCATCACTCGAACTCTAGTATCCATCCACTTAGACACAATGTTCTTGAAGTCATCCACCTCCTCAACATTGGCTGAGGGCTTGGCCTTGTATGGTTGAACACTCAACCAGCCTCCCTTCTTCTCATCAAAGGCTGCTTTGAGCCTGAATGAGTATGCATCACCTGTCGACCCAAATGGGCACCTTGGTTTAACACTGGTATTCTTGGAGCGCTTGAGTCATCGTAGGAGGTCGAGGCCTTTAAGTAGTACAATTGGTTGGTTGTTGTCTTCTTGTGGCTCTTCAACTAACCAACTAGCAATGAGAATGTACTCCCCTTGTTTTGGAACAAGGTTTCCATTCTCACAGCCAAAAGAATGGTACTTGTAGTTCCCTCCAATATAATTGGAGGACACCAAGTCCAAGAAGTATTTGGCATCAGTTACAATGAGCCCAAGCCACTCAATGCTGAACTCTTCACCAACCCCTGGTAGGACTTCCCAGTGGAAAGACCTTTTCCAACTGGGATTCTTTGAACCACTTGGAGAAATGTTCATGGGCTTCAAGGACATGAAGAACCTAGAAAGTTGCTTTGATTCATGATGGTTTAGGACCACCATGGGGATTGACTTTGGCCCCCCAGTCTTGATGTCATGCTTTGCCAGGGCAATTGACTCCTTGATTGGCTTAGCGTTGCTCCTTTTCTTGTTTCGATATGCATTGTGACGGCGTTTGTTCTTCACCATCTGATTGTGTGACCTAACTCAAACCACAAACAAACCAAAACCTCCCCAGCACCTTAAGATGCCTTTGTCTGATTTCAAAGTTTTGTTGGTGGGTTGTTGTAGACGGGAAGTCAAATGTTATTGGCTGGAACCACAAATAGACCAAAACCTCCCCAGCACCTAATGATGCCTTTGTCTGATTTCAAAGTCTTTTTGGGCTTTCAAGACAACAACAAACAAAGTCTGAGAAAGGCAAGTAGGCTTGAACAAAGATCAAATTGAGAAACAGGGGACCTATGATGATATCTAAACTGGAAAGCTATTAGAAATGAACAATTGCTAACCATACAGACCCAATACAAGCTCTCACATACCTTCTAGCGCCACCAGTCAATGCTACTGTCCACAAAGATTCCAAAGGTGAAAGAATGGGCGAAATTGGCCTGGTTGAATGTGGAAGGTTAGAAATGAAAGGTTGGAAATGAGAAAGGATGGTGAGGTGGCACTGAAATAATTGATACAATAGAGACCCAATACAAGCTATCACATACCTTCCTCTAGCACCACAAATCAATGGTTGTTTCTTGGAGTTTAGGGTGTTCCAGTGCCCCCTTTGTCAATTCACCTTCTTCCCAAGCAAACACAGGAACAAACCTTTTCCATTCAAGAGCTTTGATAAACCAATTCTTGGGCTTGCTGATAACATTGAACTGTCTTGAGTACATTCCAAAGATGCAGTCCAATCAATGGACAAAAATTCCAGGCAAGTCCATCTGTTGCCCTGGATTGATGTCGAGATGGAGGGCAGTATGGCACCATTGTCATCATTGTGGAGTGACTTGGTAGGATACATACCAAAAGGACCCTTTGCTGCCAAACAACTGACAGGCCCTTTCAAAGGGAAGATGGTTGGCAAGTTGATCCCTGTGAAACCTTGAGGCAGTTGCTTCCTGATGTGCCTTCACCATGTTCTTGTTGTGGGCCCTGCAGACCAACAAAGCATATGGTAGATGTATAAAAACACGTACCAAAATCCACTCATCAATGGCCGCAGTTTGACACATAGTTGGCTATGTGACACAGCTCTTTATCATTTCGGTCCACAATGGAGCTGTCCAACAGGTAGGGGCAACACAACTTTGCTGGACTGTCCTTCTCCTTCTTCTGCTTGTCAAGTCCAAGTCTGAGAAATTGGTTGTTTCTTGGAGTTTGGGGTGTTCCAGTGTCCCCCTTTGTTAGTTCATGTTCCCAAGCAAATACTGGAACAAACCTTTTCTGGTAGTTCCGTTGAAGAGCTGTTGTAAACCATTGCTTGGGCTCCTTGTCAACCTGGAAAATGCCTGCTTTCACGGAATTCAATGCATTGTAGATAGAACGTATTTTTGGACTGGTAGTGTCAGGGTGGCTTCTTCCATTGAAAGTTACAGAGAGTCCAAAATTGACACTCGGGAATGGCCATGATTGTTTTTTCTTGTTGTTGTCATTTGTGCCCATTCTCAAAGCCAACCTTTGGAACCCAGCCAAGACCATTTTGCTAAGGGCAAGTCTAGGTTCATTTCAAGCAAAGAGGGCAGAGGGCAGTCTTGGCAATAGCTCACTATGGTGGATATCCTCTACAGTATGAAGTAGTAGATTCCTAGTAGCCTAGACATAAGAGCATTCACTAAGTCTGCTCGTCATTCTATTTTAGGGACATTTGAGGCATCTACAAGGTCCACTTGTTGTTCAAAAAAATGATCATCATACCCCAAATTGTCATCCAGATTTCTCTGATTTGGATGATGGAAAATCCCAACGATCATTTTCTGGCACGAACTTTGAATGGGGGGTCCTCTCCCTCCATCACAACATCTCCCATTGCCCACCAAACCACCATGAGCGAGCCCAACAACAATGCCATTGGTACCAGCAACGCCACCATTGTCACAGACTGTTCCGACAACACCACCACACCATCAGGTGGCTCTGGTGGTGGAACTAGTCCTCCTACTAGTATTACTACAAATGCACCTGTATATGGGATGGAGGCACCAGCCTCGGCGAGACTCAGGATGATGCACGCTGAGTCCATGAGGCGCTTGCATCCTAAACAACATGAAGTTGCTTCGAGAGGAACTGAAATACTCTGAAGATGAGGATTTCGTCAGGGTATTACAGCTCAGTCTCAACAGGGAGCGGCAAGCATTGGCTGACCTAGTGGGACAAGATTAGACATAAATTGGTATAATTGTTCAATGCGTGCAATCTACATCAAACCAGCGCTCGCCAAAGTTGTCCTCCACAAAGCCGACAAGGTGGTGATTGATTTGGCTAGCAATGAGGAGGCCATCGACGGCAATGATGACACCGCTAGTGAGGCTAGTGATGAGGAGGCCACCATCGAGGACAGTGATGCACCCCCCGAGGCCACCAACAAGCCCCGGTAGTCCACAGCGGGCAGTGATGCCACCAACAGCAGGAGCACCGATGCCACTGTCCCCCTAAAATTGACGGAACTGCTGGCACCACACAATTCCGAAGGAACCTCGACCTCATCTTTATTTCCATCACCTTCGCCATCGCTGACTGCCCCAGGCTTCTGTCCGGAGGAATTCTGTATCTGTTGCAAGGCTGCATGGAAAATGGCGCTTCATTGGGACAGTATTGTTGTCCCGCCTAAAATTAAAGTTGATAGGTATATGGAAGGGTTAGGGTTAGGCCATGGCCAATACTACCTTCTATAGGACAGGAGAGCTTGTACACAACTTTGCAAAGATGAAGCTCCATCTAGCGCATCGGAATGACATCTACTATCATCCAGTAGATTTGAGCCCTGAGAACACGATGACACTCCCTTCATCGGTCACAAGTCACAAAGGCAATGACAGCCACGTGCACAGACAATGACCATATTGCACTCCTGAGTAGAAATCATCGTAGCGGAATGAAAGAACAAACACATTCCAAACCACTTTTCGTTGCACAAACACAACGAAACCACCAACCATGGCACGGGCTCCCCCACCTCACCTTCGAAAACAACAATGCAGTGTATCAACACCTCCTGCTGACTTGGATGCAGCCCCACAGGGTAGCGCCACTTCAGTTCCTCCTCCTGCTGACTTGGATGCAGCCCCACAGGGTAGCGCCACTTCAGCTCCAGCCGGATGCCGCCTCTTCTCGAGGCAGCGCCATTTCGGTTGGAGCTGGCTTGGATGCTGCCCTTGTTCGGGGCCACGCCACTTCAGTTCCTCCTCCTGCTGACTTAGATGCAGCCCCACAGGGTAGCGCCACTTCAGCTCCAGCCGGTCTGGATGCCGCCTCTTCTCAAGGCAGCGCCATTTCGGTTGGAGCTGACTTGGATGCAGCCCCACAGGGTAGCGCCACTTCAGTTCCTCCTCCTGCTATTCTACATAAGGTTCAGTACCAGATACTGTACTACCAAAACAATTGTACGGTTTACCACCTGGGATCTGGGAGCCACCCCTGAGCCACCCCTGAGCCACCCCTGAGCCGCCGATGAAGAGCAGAGCACCCGGACCCACAACCCACTCACAGCCTACTCACAACTCACAACTCACAACTCCCGACTCCCGAGATCTCTTGCTGCTGCTGTTGAGCGCAGCTTGCACGCACTGACCCCTGAGCCACCCCTGAGCCCCTGATGAGCCACCGATGTGAGAAGAGCAATTGTACTCTGGAATACTTTGACAAGGGACCAATCTTCGCTCCGCAAACGACATGAACATCTCTATGATTTCCATACGAAAATCCTTCAATTCTTGTGCATCCTTGTGGCCAAGCGACAGCAAGAAGGGCGATGTTGTAGTATAACTAAAAATGGGTATTCTTGTGTCTGTTGTGACATATTTCATGTCTTGGGACTACGGGGGAGCTGCAAGGGAGCTATGTCAAACTGCACGATTCCCCACCCTCCAAGAATCCCCCCAAGACCAAGGAAGAAGCAGACCTGCAAGGTTTGTTCCCCAAACCTTCTCTTGAAGACTCCCATGCAATGCCCAGTTTCCATTGTTGTGAGCATCAAGGATGCAAGCCCAAGGAGGAGGTCGAGATCCAAGAGTGTGCTCTGCTTGTTGGCACCAAGGACAAGAGGATCGCCGAGCTTGAAGGAGAAAACGCAACCTTGAAGGAGGAGATGATGGCCACTCCTTACGACCCCAAGGACCTGGAAAAAATGCCAAGCTCATAGTAGCTATCGATAACTTGAAAAAAGTATGAACATGATCAAGCCGAGAGCCTCAAGGAGTTGAAGGCCAAAGACCTCAAGATCGCCGAAGCTCATGAGGCCAAGCAATAAGCTTGTGAGGGCTTGAAGGCCGAGTTGGTGAAAACTTGTGATGACTTTGCCCATGTTGACGCTGAGAAGTGGGAGTTGGCAGGAGCTTGTAACGCCTGGAAGGCCAAGTATCAAGAGTCAGTCGAAGCTCGCGACACCTTCAAGGCCGAGAACCAAGAGTTGGCCGAACATCATGACGTCTTGGAGGCCAAGAAACAAACTCGTGGTGCCTTGAAGGCCGAGACCCAAGAGTTGGCGGATGCAGCGAAGAAAGCAGCAACTTGTGGCAGGAGGAAGAGCAGAAGGCTGGCTACCAAGTTTGCCCCAGCTGAAGAACCAGAGAAGAGGAAAGCGAAAGGTGGCAGGAAGAGTGTCAATTGAGACATCTCCACCAACCTTCTTCGATGTGTCATTTCATAAAGTATCTTCGCAATTGGGCTGTGAACTGCTGACACATACTAGTACCCCCGTCAGCATGATAGATAGTTCAACGAATGATTTATTGGTTATAGTAGCAGTAACAGTAGTCAAAAGTGAGAACTAATAGCAGTAGAAAGAAAACACTGTTCCTCTATTAGTAGAAGTGATCTGTCTCTTCTAGAATTCCACGAACCCACCAGGTTCCCCTGCCGTATCAGAACGGATTGCTGCTTTCCAAATTATCTTCGTTTCGGCGTTCCAGTTTACTTTCCACAGTAAACACAGAATCGAACAAGTTGGAATTGGAGTCAGTTCTGTTTCAGGTAGCAGTTTGATACTGGTGTGTAATGTCCCTAAGTGGCAATCTTGGGACCTGCTCATCATTGGTGGATATTCCAGAAGCACACACCCTTCCAGATGCGCCATCTTGATATGATGTACCCGTTGGCCACAGATCTTCTTTGATCTTCGCGATGGCTTCTGTTTGTGAGAGCTCTTGAAAAACGCCATCAGGTTGCCCTCGAAGGAATCGACCCTCCCTTACTGCTGGGTGGCCATGCTGGAGAGGATGGTGAACACTTCATCCTTCTTGCAATCTGGTGCCACAAGGCATTGGTGTGCCAGCACTTCAACAACAAGCATGTTGAACCTTTTGGGCCAGTGGTACTACTGAAGTCCATCAAGGCCCTTCACTGAAACAATGTGAAGAAGGGTGCCCCAAGATGTCAACAATCATCTTGTTGACTAGTACAGGCATAGCAGGCCAAGCTAGACAATGCTTCCTCATCAGTCTTGTACTCAGCAGAAAGGCTAAAGGAGTGGTATTGACTGCTAAAATTGTACCAAAGTCATTAGTAGACGTCTTCTTGTTACCCAGGTTCTCCTTGGTTTTGCAGATGGCAGCAATATAATTTTGGTTGAATGTTGAATGGCATGGGGTGGGTGAACAGTTGGCTAGTTCTGTTTGTTGGCCGGCTTGTGGCATCACTGTGCCAAGAGTACAAAGATGTCATCATCCTCACCTGGGCATCCACCAATGTAGCAATGTGAGACACAATGCACTTTCTTGGAGGCCTCAAGGAATGGATGAACCTCACCCAGTTTTGAGAACAGCTCACCTGTTTCGGTGACTTCCCACTGATAGCCAGTGAAGGATTTGCCTTCCTCTGTCACATGACACCCACAAGCCTTGGGCTGGACCTGGATGACAAACATGGATGCCTTGCCATGCATTTCCTTGGGGGGAACTATGGTGATAGGAACAAAAGGCTTGGAGAGTTGTTGTCCAAAATTGAGTTCATCTTGAAAAATTGGTGGATTTGCCTCTCGTCAAAAGCAAGATGGTTTCTTGAACTCTGGCATTGACTACTTTCACTCCTTTCTTTCTTGGCAGCAGCACCCTCACTGGAACCCCAATTGGTTGATTGTTGTTTTTGGACCTGATTGGGCTCTCTTGTAGAAGTGGTAGTATTAGGCATCGTGAGGAGCTTAGAAACCGCCATCCTCTCAGTCATCCTGCTGTCCACGACTTTGGCAGCTGGATTTATGAAACTGGAGAACGATGCAACAATATTCAGCAACGTACTATGAAGTACTACATCGAACGTGTCGCAAAAAGTGAACTACGAGTTATTTATGAGGAGCAGGCACGCGACAGATTGATGCCTATGAATCTGAAATATCCACTGCAACGTGAGGCATTTGTATCAGTGAACCGCGAAGATGCCAGAGAAGAATTAAAGAGTTCAATGCATTGTAGAAGGAGGAACAAAAACGTGGACTGGTAGTGTCAGGACACTACTATGATGCATACTCAGAGGAATGGAAATTGGAGGCAGATGAAGCACTGGAAGGATGGAGAGAGTTGATCAAACAAACAATGGAATTCTGGTGGGAGGAGATACTCCTTCAGGTTCAAAAAATTAATGAAACATGTGTTTCTTGGGTTTTTCTACAATCTAAGATTCCCTCTTGATCAGAATCATGGCAATGACCTGACATCTGCCATTCTGGATGGTTTCAGTTATGAGGTGGAAAATAGTGATGAGCATTACAGCTATCATGATGATGGAGATTACAGCCATCATGATGATGGGCAGGATTTCAGCAACCATAATGAAGACTACAGTTTTGAGAATGATGACAGTTACGGGGAATACAGGTATGGGGAATACAGCTAACATGATGGGGATCACAGCCATCGTGATGGGTATGATTACAACCACTACAGTTTTGAGGATGATAACAGTCGTACTCCCTTGGACATCAAGAACAAGAACTAAAGCAAAGTAAGCGATGTTTACATTGTTCCAGGTGGTCTCTCTGACATCAAGAACAACAGAAGCCAAGTATGGGGTTATACATTGTGCCAGGCAGCCTCTTTGACTTCAATTGACAATTTCCCTGACATAAACAGAAGTAACAAACCTAACTTCAAGTATTAATATTCTGTATCAATAGCAGTAGGAGAATCCATGCGTGTAGTAGTGGCAGGAGAGGTCGGCTTCGACACTGGTATCTCTGAATCAATAACAGTAGGAGAATCCATGCGAGTCAACTTCGACGCTGGTATCTCCGTAGTAGTAGCAGCAGGAGAATCCATGCGTGTTGTTGCAACAACAGCAGCCTTCGACGCTGGTATCTCAGTAGTAAGAACAGTACGAGAATCCATGCGTTGCATGCGTTGTGTAGCAGGAAAGGAGGTCGATTGTGATGCTGGTATCTTCTTTGAAGAAGAATCCATGCATCGTGTATGAGCTTTCTCCGTGAGTTGTTTTTCTTGATTTTTCTTTTTTTGTGTGGCTCTGTTCTTCTGTTTGCGTCGTATGAGGGCTTCTTGAGACCGAACAGGTTTTTTCTTCTTCTTGCCAGTATTCCCGATTCCCGGGAAGCAAGGATTGCTCCATTACTCGAACTCTAGTATCCATCCACTTAGACACAATGTTCTCGACATTGGCTGACACTGGTTGAGGGCTTGGCCTTGTATGGTTGAACACTCAACCAGCCTCACTTCTTCTCATCGTCAATGGCTGCTTTGAGCCCGAATGAGTATGTGTCACCTCACACTGTCAGTACGATCATGTTCCGTTCGAATCCCGTCCCCCTCTTCGACTTGACGCCCTATGCTGTAGTTGACTTCTGCAACGAAGGGCGTCCATGCGTCGAAGAGGTAATTGTGGATCTTTTCGAAACCATGAAGCAACATGGCTTCATGGTTTCGGAAGATGGTGAACGTCGCCCGACGAGCTAATCGTTCGAGGCGATCCATCACACCCTGACCAGGTTCTTGGCTCCTTGCGGGAGGCCAAGCACCGAGCCATGGATTTCGGGGGGATTGGGTGTCCGCCCATCATTTTTGTTTTTCTCCCCAACAAAAATCGCAGTTGTACAACTGCGTCAAGGCAGTCTCCGACTTGTTGTTGGGTGTGAACACCCAGTGTATTGTTCAGGCGACGGCTGGCAACCCCAGCCGATTCCAACATTAGTATGTTATTTGCAATTTCTATCTTGTTTGTCCTACGTCGTTTGTTCTAACTACTACTTTGTTGCCTTATTGTTCCTATTTCCTATGCCAACTAGCTACTCCAAGTTGGCATTCAAGGTTCAAGAAAAACTTTTCAATGGATTTCGGGATTGAGTGTCCGCCTATCATTTTTGTTTACCTGGTATTCTTGGAGCACTTGAGCCATTGTAGGAGGTCGAGGCCTGTAAGTCATACATTTGGTTGTTGTCTTCTGGTGGCTCTTCAACCAACCAACTAGCCAAGAGAATGTACTCCCCTTGTTTTGGAACAAGATTTCCATTCTCACAGCCAATACAATGGTACTTGTATTTCTCTTCAATATCATTGGAGGAAACCAAGTCCATGAAGTATTTGGCATCAGTTACAATGAGCCCAAGCTGCTCAATGCTGAACTCTTCACCAACCCCTGGTGGTAGGACTTCCAATGGAAAAACCTTTTCCAACTGGGATTCTTTGAACCACTTGGAGAAATGTCCATGGGCTTCAAGAACATGGAGAAACTGGAAAGTTGCTTTGATTCTTGATGGTTCAGGACCACCAAGGAGATTGCCTTTGGCCTGCCAGTCTTGATGTCATGCTTTGCCAAGGCAATTGCCTCCTTGGTTGGCTTGCCTTTGCTCCTTTCTTCTTTTGGTATGCATTGTGACGGTGCTTGTTTCTCACCATCTTGCAATGTGACAAGTTGTGATGCTTGCCAACGTTGGAAGTTCCAAGGACCCGGACATGGTCATTTGCCTCCCAAAGATGACGTCGGAGTCCCTTTTGAGGAGATTGTGGTCGACTGTATCGGCCCATGGACCATTGATGTTCCCGGATTGGGTCCCGTGAAGTTCAAAGGTTTGACTGTGATTGATACCTTTACTACTCTCACTGAAATTGTTCGTCTTGAACCACAAACAAACTAAAACTACCCCAGCACCTCAAGATGCCATCATCTGGATTTCAAAGTTTTGTTGGGTTGTAAAAGATAAGTCAAATGTACTCAAACCACAAATAGACCAAAACCTCCCCAGCACCTAAAGAGGCCTTCGTCTGATTTCAAAGTTTTATTGGGTTCTTGGAGACAGCAACAAACAAAGCCTCTGAAAGGCAAGTAGGCTTGAACAAAGATTAAATAAGTAATGAAAGGTTGGAAACAAGAAAGGATGGTGAGATGGTGGTGAAACAATTTAATTGTGTTACCGACAGTTGCAGCCCTCAGCTGTGCCATACGTACCAGAAAGGGTGTTGGATCGATGCTGTGTTCATGTACTAATGACTTCAAGCATGGGCCAAATGATGTCTCTTCATCGAAGGTTGCCAAGTAAACCATGCTAGCGTCCTGGACAAAGTAGATAATATGTTTTTTGGCTGGTTGTTGTCATGGTTGCCTTTGACAGAATGAAGTAGGAAGTGGGGTCGGTCTTTCTGCTTGATTTGGTGGACGCGAATATCTCATACAAGCACTAAATGTTCAGACTCGATGCCTAGAACACTCACTAGACTCACCTTCACCAGATGTAGATGACACCTCCAGGACGTTCTGTCCACTTTCGGGAGTATAAGTGAGGCATTTTTCCGGGGTTGTGCACTTGTTGTACAAGGCAACATCGGATTTACTGAAAGGAAAATTTGCCATTGCAACCTCCTTGTAGAAGTCGTCGATGTTTGTACCTTTGGGTCGACTGTATACTTTGTGGTACGGTTCTTTCTCATCTGTACCACCCAAAAGGAATTTTGGCTTTTCTTCCATTCCAAATGGCTTGGTTTACATGAAGAAACAAATGGATTTGTGGCTACATGAAATGCTGTTTCCCGTTTCACACATTTTTTTGCATCGTGGGCAATTTGGCTGCATGCACCAGTTCAGGATGAGGCTAGGGGCCCAGACTGAACTCCAAATACAAAGCTCAGCAATCTCAAAAAACAGTTCCAACAATGGATGATTTGCTTTTGCACATTGATGTAAACCTTGTCAGTTTTTTCATCGGTGGCCATGTGGTGCAATCCATTGTGTGACGTTGAATGGGAAGATTTCACATCACTATGCCTTGGTTGCCTGAAAGGTATTTCTTCTTCATCGTCACTGCTTGACATTGAGGGCGGCGTGTACTCACTAGCAGTTGATTCCCCTTCATAATTTGTGACACTGAAACCAGCATTGCTTTCATCACTACTACTAGTAGTGATATCAACAACAGCAGCAGCCAACATAGAGTTGTCATCCAAGCGACCATTTTCACCAAATCTTCCTCACAACATTGCTTTCCTATTTCAGATGGGTCGAGAGTTGAGAGGGGACTTGCACCGTTGGCCTGGCATCTTCCGAGACCAAGCAAAGCCCAGGGAAGTACATGCCGAAACACTCCCACCTCTACACTGGGTTCCGGTTGGAGGAGCAAATGCAGGAAATGACGTCATGGAGTTGCTGTCTTGATGGGGGGACTGGGAGTTGGTAGGGGCTTCAAGGAACATGGTTGGTTGTCAGCATGGAGAGTAGTCTGTGCAACATTGTTAACAACAAGAAGGAGGTGAGTGCCAATTTGGCTTTTTCAACCCATGAAACAGGTTTTGTTACTCACAGGCTTCCATTCTATGAAAGCTGGTGTCAGGGGCTTCGAAATAATACTTCTTGTTGTTTCCCTGAAGATTTCTGCAGGCTACAAATATAAAAAATTTGGATATTTTCGTATTTTTCATTTTCATCAAATTTTTTACAAAGCCACACGAACAATTCATATTGAGTCAAACGAATCGCCTGCATTTAATTCATTTAATAAATGTTTCAACACAGCTATGTCGCATGACCCTTCGACTGTCTTGGTGACCCATATTTATTTAATGTCGAACCCGCTCTGGGATTAGAAGAGCCGGTTGGTAGGTGGCAGCAGCTCGAGACTCTTTCGTTGTTTGCTTCTTGCAAAGCACCACATCTGCCAAGTGGTCTTGATCGTTTGTTCCGAACGCACCAAGGAGCAACTTAAACTCGTTGTGATACTCTTTTTGTTGTAGTATCCAACACAAGGAAAAGAATATGTGTATCTATGATGTCTATGGACCTTGGTGAGTGTTTGTTTTTCTCCCCTTCTAGTCCCACTATCACACGATCGAGTCATTCCCCAAGATCCAACATCGTCTAACACCACATTTTCGCTCTCATTGCCTTGTCCACGCAGCTCTTGTCCCCATGGTCGGTGCTTCACCGTCTTGGCGCAATGTTTCACAGTCTCTGCCTTTGTCACATCTGTGGTTGCAGTGACAAGTTGTTTCTACATGTACGTTCGGGAAATCCCCGAAGAAGGAGAAACGGAGCAACCTCGAATTGGATTTGGGTACCTTTCGCGTCAAGTGGGTGTCCAAGAAACCCCCAATTACTATGGAACTTGTGTGTTTTATGATCCGGACGAGAAGGATTTGTATTTTGACTCCATGTGGAGATTGGGCAAGTCGATGAGTCTTTTGGCTTGCGGGATTGGAGGAATTGTAATGGGCATCATGGCATGCACTTGCTGTGTGGCTTATCAAATGCCTACATTTGATGGGCTTTTCTGGACTTGTATGTTTTGCTTTGTTGCACAAGCCCTCACTTTCCTCAGTTGGGGAAGCAGCATGTGTGACAACTACGAGTGCACCTGGTCTTCGGGAACCGGAATGAACATTACCGCTGCCATGCTTTGGGTGTGGGCAGCCAACATGATCAAGTCGTTCCCCGAAGCCTTGCCTCCTCGTGGCCGTGGACGCAGCCGAAAGCAACCTCTCTACAACGACAACGATCCATATGCTCCCCAGGATTTCCCTGATGAGTACGATGATGAAGAGGGCGAGTTCCAAAACGATGGAGAATACTACGATGACTATGAAGACGATGAGTATTATGATGATGACGATCAATATTACGACGATGATGAATACTATGATGACGGTCAAGAACCTGAAGGATACCTCGATGGCGAGGGTGACGAAGGCTATGCTGACCCCTACGAAGAGGGTGAACCTTACGAGACCGACTACGAAGAACCGCGCAATGCTTACAAGCAGGGCCGCGACGATGAATTTGAGCCCGACCCACACTTCCGGGATTCGTGGAAGGAAGGGGAGGATGATTCCGAGTTCCCCATGGTAAAGGAGAGTAGTTTCCGTGGCATTGATTAATTAGCGAGCAACGAGGGGCAACACAAAACGGATTACAACAACCAACGAAAAACCAAATGATTATGTTGTATCCAAAACCATGATCGAAATGCGGTGCGAGTGCGAGTACGAGTACGAGTAGTAAAACCCAAACCGTATTAGTAGTAGAATAGTAGTATTTATTTCTTGGCAAAGAACCCCATCAAACTCTTTTGCTTCATGGCTTGTGGATTGGGCTTTTTGGCCTGGGGTTTGTTGTTCGATGTCATGGCACTGCTACTACTAGTAGACTTGCCAAGACTTGTCTTGGGTTTGTCCACCTCCTCTTCAATGGGAACTTCTTCCCATACATATTCCGTCACAGTTTTGAGGTACCCATCGACACGAACTACCTTATCGACCAACTTGCGACGCTTTTGTGTTCGTGGACCCGAAGAAGGAGCGGCGGCGGCGGGTGCAGGGGCAGGTTTGTGGACAGCAAAAGCATCCATGGCACCCCGCACGACAGGCTCGTTGTCGTCATCATCATCCTCTGCTGGATTGGGTTCATTGATAGATTCATCACGAGCGACATCTCGTTTGGCTTTTTCAACCGCGGCTTTTCGACGTGCTTTGGAGGATAGGACAGGTCCTTCATCATCGGAATCTTCGACATCCCCTACAAAATCATCGACCGAACCAACCTTGGCCGTTTTGGAGGAAGAAGCGCGAGGTTTGTTGATCGACTGGACCGTATTTTCCTTGGCTTGAACAGGTTGAGGTGGTTTTGCTGTTGTTGGTTGTTTCGATTCTTCCTTGACGGGTTTGGGCAAAGAAGTGCTCGACTTAGAGGTGGCGGCGGAAGCGGCAGTACTAGTCGATGAAGTAGACTTGGACTTGCCAAAAAACGAAGCGGCGGTTGTCTTTTGAACCTTGGTAGCCCCAGAAAATGGGGTCTTGCGAATAGCGGAGCTGGAAGAAGTAGTAGTGCTCGATGCCGTCTTGGTGGGTGGAGCCAAGGATCGCTCGAGTTTCTTGTGCTGCAAGGGAAGAATGTCATCGGCAGGAAGAATAAAGGAAGGGCATTCGGTCACCATATTATCCGAGTTTGCCAGAGCATCACGCCATTGGACCATGTCACGTTCATGAGCCGTTGAGACCAACTCTGCAGTTCCTGTGCCTGCCAATGCAAAGACGGTAGTGGAATCACCGCTTTGGACTTGTTCCAACGTGGACGATCCCAATTGAAACACTGAAAGAATGGAAAATGCAATTGTGTGAGACAGACACAGAGGCAAGGGATATTCCATAGCCACCTGTCTTTTTTCACCTACCGGTTTCTTGGACAGAAGCATTGTCATTGTTGACTTGTTGCGAAACAGAATAAACTTTGCAATCTTGCTTGGCGTTCAAGATTTCTTGCAACAGCTGCGACGCTTGATTCCGAGAGATCCCCAACTCTTGACAAATTCCTTGCGTTGTCACACACCGATCCTCGTTCTCAATCCAGCTTACTACTTGATCTTTCATGTCATTGTCCCAAGTCTTTTGTACTTCTGTCATGATGGCAGATGGCAGACGTATCAAAATACAACAACACCAAAAGTGTGTTTGCCGTGTGGTGTGTAGTGTGTAGTTTTGTCGGTCGGGCAATGCCACGGATTGTGCCGCCAAGAAGTATTTCGCGCCATTTTTTGGTTGGCATGGTTGCTGTAATATACGTATAATATCTAGTATTCGTACCTATTACCTAGCACTCGTATGTACGACGAATAATCTGCACGATTTATGACAGGAACATCATGTATGTATGTGTCGTGAAATTTGTGTGACACAATATGGTACTAGAGAGACATGTATACCAAAACAACGCTCTCAATTAGACGAATCTTTCTATGTATACATTAAATGATTGAAAAAGTAATCCTGACAACACATTTGCTGTTGCACGCTTCCGCCCACAACAAGATTGAAAAAGTCTTGCCCTACTTGGCTTTGTGCACTCAAAAAATCACCAATTCCAAGATGAGGTGTCCAACCACAACGAGAGGGTGGGAAACCACTCATTGAGCTTAACCATATCAGCAGAGCCTCAATAGCTTGCACTTTTCTAGAATGTTGTAGGAGCACAGGTAGCAGAGGAGATGGCCATGAAGAAATTTGACATCTCGAGCTGGACTGTGCAGCGAATTATTTGAACAGCTGGAACACAATCAGCAGCACTGTAGTCTGAGGCAAATTGTGGACGAGCTCTTGGAGATGCCTCAGTCAAGTCTTTTTTCTGTGCTTTCTTCATCAAAGTTGATATCAATGGCTTGAGTCAGACATAGACTACCACTCACCACCAAAGCAATGCACAAGGTAATCCATGTGGATGAAAAGTGGTTCTACATGGACCACAACCAACATTATGTCTGGTTGACAGGAGCTGAAAAACAAGCACTCAGCAATATTCCATGTGAGGAGCCTACCTACAGAGCAGCTGATACCAACGATTGCATCAAAGTCATATTTCTTTGTGCAGTGGCTAGGCCACAATGGGACAGAGTCCATGGATGCCATTTTGATGACAATGTCAATGTATACCTCAATCCAATACTGGGTATGTACAGTTGCAGTTACCACAGAGGAGACAACAATGACATTGGTTTGATGGCAATGCCTTCAATACTCTCAAGCAACAACTGACACACTTTGAAATGATCAAGAAGTTTAATGATGATAGTACTAGGGACACACTGTTATCTGGTGCACATGGTTGTCCTTCGTCTGGAAAGAGGACAACATGCAATGACAGAAATGAAAATTCTCTGGCCAACAGAAAAAATACTACTAGCAAATGCTGACCAACAATGTCCCCAAAAAACAATTCCATACACAAAAATGACAGGCAGGCCATTCCTGTTTGAGAATCTTTAAAGACGACCACTTCGCATTGATGGGGGCACAATACATACTTCATTGCCAAGCGTGGCTGAGAAAAATGACACAAGAAGAATCCTGTAAGGCAACATCCTCATCCATTTTGACTGATGTGGAATTGTGTCTCTTGTGTCATGCATATCTTCATCACAGTGACACAATGGATGTTGAATGTCATAAAGATCTGACAACCATTCAAAAGGGAATAGAGTGTTTTTTGACTTTGGTGGACAGACCAATACACCAAGGTGACAACACTACGGACACAGCCACTTGCAAATTCCATTCTTATTTCCAAACTTTTGTGGCAATTCCTTTGTATGTGACCCCTCACAATGCAAAGCCGGTACTTCGGTACTTGTGAATGTGGTCTCCAAAAGTGGACAAAGAAAGTCTCAAAGACTGCTCAGAGGAATAACAGTATTCGTGTTTTCAACTTACAAACAGCCTCCAGGAGAGTATCTGATTAGTACCCATTGGTGTCGAAGGCACTGGACATTTTATCTAGTATCTAGTGAAGAAGAATCTTCCATACAATACAATGAAGAGTGTAACTTCTGAAATGAATTCATTTGCAAGACCATCAACAAGAACAAAGATAGTGAAGACCATGATGATGGGTCTTGTGCTGGTGGAGAACTGTCTCAGGACAAAGGATCAGTTATTGCTAGTACAAAGTTGATTGCAGCAACAGTCTGGTCGCAGTAGCAAATCTGCATACTGGGAAGATTAAGAAGGACACTAGATGTGATGCAAAGACTTCAGATATCCAACACCAGATACTGAAGGTTGTGAGAGATACCGAATCACGTGTGAGTGCACTGCTGAAACCAACATGGAACTGTCAGTAATCAACCTTCTTTGGACTGAGATCATGGACAAACATGGGAACTACCTTGTTAGGGCTGCACCAAAATATCCATGTGTTGGCCCTTGGCATGACTGGGTTCTGGTCAACTTCCTTCATGAAGATGGTGGGTCTTGCTACCTCCCTGCAAATTGTGTCTTGTTCTATCTAGATGTACACAATGAACCCAGTGCTCTCGTTCATGGGTGTGGCTAGGAACCATCAAGGAACAAGGGGCCTGTAGCATCATCATTGATTTGTGATGAATGGAAAAAGGAATGCCAAGGTGGTATCCCCATCCTTACTAAAATTCCTTTGTCACCCATGCAACAGGGAGTCTTTGCATTTGAACAACAGGCCTGATTCATATTAGTAGGAATCTTAGGAATGCTATTGTGAGTATGGTTTAAGAATGATTAGCTAGTTTTCTAACAAGCCAACTGTCTTAGAATGATTCTTCAGAGGTTGTGCAGGAGCCTCCTGTTGGTGCATGCTGTGAGGATCAAGACAACCTCTTCCTCCTATTGAATTGAGTTTCGGCCACTGATAGAACCTACGCCATCTAACTGTTGGTGATGGATGAGCAGGTGGCCACTGTAGAAGATGGAAGCACCCACCTTCATTGGAACCTTCAATGGTTCAACTTTGTCCCCCTCCAGGATGAAGTTGAACGTTGGGAATGTGGAGGAAGGGTTCTGGTTAGGGACAGAGTGTAAGAACAATCGTTCTCACTGTGTGGAATCCTGGTTTGTGCATTGATGCACATGTGGATGGACAAGAACCTTTCTGGCTGAAGGTGTCATCGTGATTGTGTTCTTGATTGAGGGATTGATCTTACTCAGGGTGTTCAGTGCCTCTGTCACCAACTGAGAGCCCCGGCCTACCATATCCAAGTTACCGAAATGACTGTTGATCTGATGCATTGACACCAGCATGCTAGACCCAATTTGTTCAACCATCATTGTCTCATCCTCTTTGGCACGTAGGTCTCCAAACTAACACTGTCAGGTGACATTCTGGTGTCTTGGAAGGATGTGTGTAAACCAAAAGAATTCACATAGCCTGTTGAGCCATGGTGTACTGACCCTCCTTTGGCCAATGATTGGTCAGGCTTCATGACCTTCACCCTCCTGATCAGGTCCTCTGAGTAGAGGTACCTGCGGCTGGCCTCAGGTGGCCGGTTTTGCTTGCCTTGGTGCTTGTTACAACAGGCTGCAAGAAGGATGAATTGTTTCTGTGGTTCTTGATTATTTCTCCTTGTTTTTTTTCCACGAACTGTATGCTGACTGATTGTGTTGCTCTGTCATTTTCTTCCAAGAACCCTAACATATCATCAACATGATTCCTGTAGAAGTCGTAGGACAAGGAAAGGTTCCCGGCAATCCAAGGAGTACGTGCGTGATCCGTCCAGGTCACCTACCAAATCGTAGTGGTTGTGACTTCAGCAGGAGTCATAGATTGATAATTGTTGAGTAGATCAATTTTCCGAATGTTTCCATTTCATTGCTCCAATTCCTGAGATAAAGAACCATCAGCTGCATTTACCGGGAAAACAACAGTGAAGACATCCTCGATCATATCATACTTCTGGAAGATAGAAGCAGTGTTTTTCAACAACACTTGTAGACCATAGGTTTCCAAGAGATCGTCAATAGATTTTAGAGAGGTTGACAACAACTTATACTTGTAATGTTGAGTCTTGGTGATCTGCTCGAAGAGAGTAGTACGTTTATCCAAGTCTGAAGGACGATCAGAAAAAGGAAGATCCTGCCGATCCGTGTCAATGCCATGGGAGTGAAGGAATTGTCAGGAAATTCCAATGGAATTGTACATGGTGTTGTTCATGATGCTGAGCTGGCTTTGCAACTGCATGCCGCCAATTTTATATTGAAGGAAATGACAGTGATTTTGAAACGAAACTGTTTTCAGTAAGCCCGAAGGCATATCCTTCACCCTCGGAGTCAAAATAACTCGCACCCCCCTTCTTGACCTGGTTTGGGTGATTTTTCCTAAGGCGCTGAAGGAAATTGTCATCCAAGGTGATTGTCGTGGTTGCAGTACCGCTCCTTGAGGGACATTTTGGTGAGACTTCATTGCTTTGTTGCACCAGGCAACAAGTAGGATGAAGTGATCATCATCCTCGCCTGGTCTCCCTCCCACCTTGCAGTATGTCTGGATTTTTTCTCTTTGCCCCAAGAACCGTCGAAAGGAACCAGCTTTGGTCACTACCACTCCCGCTGTCTTGGCAGAGAACTTGTCTCCCTGTTCAACGACCTCCCATTTGTTCGAAAGCTCAGGTTGGAATGGCCACTGGGAAGCCTGTCAGTTGGCTCCACCTCCTGAAGATATGACCCATCCCTCAAAAGTTGCTCAGAATGCTTGCGAAAGAAGGAATCTGCTACTAGAACTTCTCCTCTGAATCTTTTTCTTGGTTGTCTCCAATGTAGTGGGTGTAGTGGGTGGGATTGTTGCTTGCCCCTTCTTGTCGACATCCTCCTCCTCATCCCCAACACTGTTCTGAGCCTGGATCACCTCCTCCAAGAACCCAGCATGTTCCATAGAGTTCCAGGGGGGTGGGCTGAGTGAATCATGGGCTTGCTGCTGATGCAGTACCCTCCCGACTCTCCTCTTGGTTTAGAGTCAGATTTCAGTCCGGTGGCTTTGGCTATAGCTGACTTCGCGGATGAAGGCAGCAGTAGACCGTATATGCCTTTCTCAATGACCATCATCTTTCCTGCGTCAGCTCCAAACTCAGGACCTGCGATGATGTATGCTTTCTCTTTGGTCCTGCCATAAAGGAAAGCATTCATATCAGCTGCCACAACACTCAAACCATTGAGAGCAGCTAGAATGAAACCCAAGCGGATGGTTTCCATTCCAATGATGCCATCTTTTTTCGTCGGAGCAGTCCAATTTCCTGAAGCGACAAGCTGAGCCTTTCTGCGACCATTTACCTTGTGCAGTATACCGTCTCATGACAGTAGAGGAGTCCGATACTTCTACGACTACGTCTGAAGATATCCGAAGTGAAAGTGCACGAATATCTTGGGCACTTCCCAAGATATGGGTCATCCAAAATACCATAGCAAGTACATAGTTTTTCATTCTACACACCCCAAATACTTTTCTCTACATCTTTACAGCTACCCATTTTCAGCATAGTGCATAATGAATTCATTCACCTTCACTCTCTGAAGTGATGGCTGCAAAAAGGCTTCCAAAGCCAATGGAAAAAACGTTTTTTCTCACCTTTTGTTTGTTCAACAGGAGCAAGAGCTTCATTCAGCAGCTTTATTGACAATTTTGACCCCATTTCGTGGCTTCAACGTCTGATACTCGGTGAACCTTTGGCCAACGCGATGAACCACCCCCATTGATATGCTTGTTGATTATGGCAGTGACAGCTTCACTTACCCCTTGTCTTCTCTTGGAAATTGCCAGCAGTGATGCTGGCGTCTCTGAAGCAGGTTCCTCTACTGTTTCCTCCTCTACAATCGAAGCCTCCATTGTGAATGAATCAGATCAAAGCACCATCTCCTCCTCTGCTGATACCATGGACGATATTCCTCTCCAAGTATCAGTCCCTGTGATTCCACGCGGGAATGATCCTCCTCCTCCAGTTGATCCAGTGGATCCCAATCCAGTTGCTAACGATCCTCCTGCTCGCAACAAGAACATCGAAGAATTGGATTTACCTATTGTTGCAACTCCATCTGCGCGAGTAGGGAACTCATCGGTGGTTATCTCTAAGAAAAGTCGTCCTGCTGACATAGACAAGAGAACCACGCTCTTTGAGCAAATTACGAAGAATCAACATGATCGCTACAAGTTGATGTCTACTTCGCTGAAGTCTATTGGTGACCTGTCTGAGACCTATGGACTCCAAGTTCTCTTGAAGACCACTACCGGAATCTTTATCAAGTACGATTTGATGGATGTTTTCAATATTGTCTTTCCCATTGGTAATGGGAATGATCGCAATCTGGAACAAAGGAATGGACAAATCAGGAAAGTGAACCTTTTGATCTCACGAGGAGGAGTCCTGTTCTGTTGTTGATCCCACGTTCATGGTTACAACCCAGTTGCTTGAGAAAGATAACAGTCGTCATTCTGTGGAAACAATGCCATCGGAACATGTTGATGTTCATTCCATTGTCAGGTTGTTGACGGATTCTTGTATCCAACGTTTCGTTGCTCGAAAACTTTGGACAGCTCAGCCTCACTTGAACCACCACTTATTACCAACAGTGACAACCACAACAAGAAACTCTTCAGGGTTGATGTGTCTACTGAACTTTGTTGTGTTAAAGTGTTGATTGATTGTTATGTTACCTCTGTCGACATTCCCTTCAAGGCTTGGCATACTAATGCAACATCCCTAACAGGCAATTCTATAGTATGTTGCTACTGTGTTGATACTCAGTGTTCCTCTGATACTGGATTACGGGGAGCATTCTCTACAAGAAGTTCTGACCTCGTTGCACTCATGCTTGATTTGGTGTGGAAACACCAGTTCGTCGGTCTTTGTGCAAGTGAACAGTGTGCCGTGACTTCTACATTCGATGGTGACCCAATGATCGGATCACGGGGAGTGACAAAATCCAGTCAGGATTGGTTGGTACCCATGACTATAGGAATCATGCACTCAATTGGGTCACCCACTTGTGACATCTAGCGGTCAAATGTTCCAGGCCAAGTGTTCCAGAAGGCAACTCTGCCAATCTCTTGAGAAGCTCACAAGCTTTGTTTTTCCTTTGATGATAGTGATAACCTCTAGGCTTTACCAGTAGGAGCATTCGAGTTGTAGAGTCAAAGGAATATAAGCTAGGTGATACAGTAGTGATCAAAACAGTCATCTTATTACTACGTTTATCAACCAGGCTGCTAGAAGGATGAATTGTTTCTGCTGATGTTTCTCCTTGGTTGTCCTCCCACAAACTGTAAGCTACGGATTGTGTTGCTAAGGCATATTCCTCCAAGAATGAAAAAGGCTGACCCCTGGCTCCCCTTTGACCAGGTGTACCTCATGGCGAACCCTAGGTCAGGTTTCTGGAATGACCTGGGTAGCACCTGCAACACATGCCCCATATTTCTCTGCAGTTCCTGCTGTCCTGAACACACAACAACAGGCACCACAGTCCTCCTCTTGTTGAAGAGGAGCATTTCACTGTGAAAGAAGAGGCCCAAGTGGCACCCTTCTCCCCCGAAAATCACTCATCCTCCAGTTCCTCCCCATTCTGTTGGTAGCATCCTCTCTCTGGTGGTTGTCTCCTTCATGTTGCTGCTGCTCTTCTAGTTACTGTTCTTCTCCTTGTTGGAAATGGGGAAAGCCTCTGCTGGATTCTTGAATTTCCATTGAATCTCTAAGTTGTAGAGGGCTCAATGAAAAAGATCAGAAAATGGGAGTGTCGGCATAAAGGAAGTGAATATCTGTACTCGTCTCAAGAACTTAGAGTCTTGACCTCTCCAACAGAATGCAAATGGTGGTGTACCACAGAAGATGATGACCTGTGTTTGTTTGCCTATATCCCAGCAGAAGCAGAAGGCAGCGATCTGGAATACCCCACACCACCATTCCAAGAGACCTCACTTAGTAAGTTGTTGGAACAACTTATGCCCCCAAACCCCCTGTTATCCACAACAACAGAAGTCCAACAAAGAAAGCGCCGTAAAATCTCAAAAGGCCAGCAAGATGCAGATGTATGCATCCACAAAAGAAAGGGGACGATCATCAAGGCGTATTCACTGATGGACGGACCCTCATCGAGAGATTTATTGCACAACATCAAAAAACATCAGAAATCAAAACCGAAAATCAAAGGTTCAGGTAACACATCGGCCATTCTGGGGACAATTGAAGGTTTAAGTGAGGTTCTGGAACTTGCGTTGTTGCACCATGATTATCTACACTACTCAACGCAACTCTCACTAGACAAGCGAAAGGACCTCGAGGTGCTAAAGGGCTCACGTATGCCACTGTGCCGGGTTTCCATCAGCTCTTGGATGTCGAAAAACACTTTGCATTGTTTGAGTGTTGCTTTGTCATGATCTTCTTGTGTGTTAATGCCTTCGGCACCAACCCCATTGCCTGTTTTCTCACGCCACCTGCAGCAACGTGCCACTGTTGCATCCAAGAGTTCAACTTTTTCGCACAGTCACTAGCAGACCGTTTCTCCTTAATATTAGGACCATGTTTCTTTATATATTCCGCAGCCTCGGAACATACAACAGATTTTCGTACCCCCCCATTTTCAGGACAACCTTTGAACCTTTCGAAGTTTCCGGGAAATAGGATCCACTGCAAAAGAAGGCTGTGTGAGTGGATTGGGTCTTCGGGTCCATTCTCACCATCCTGGCCGCGCACCATTTCTTTCGACTACCCTTGTCGCACTGATTCTTGATAGTCACGGCTATATCATGACATTTACGAGAACAAACCACGTGATTGTAGTCAGTATCCTCTGGGTCAAAGTGGTCCCTTGCGACTTTGGACTGCGTGCGAGGGTCACCCATATTCAATACAAGATGCTGGTAACAGTGACGGTGGATCTGGTTGTTACAACCCAAAACGTAACAGGGAAGAGGTTGTACATTCTCTTCGTTCCGACCCTTCATGCAACAATGTTGTCGACAACAAGCAGGGTGAGGCAGAGCAGCAACAGCTGGTGGCGGTGGTGGTGGTGGATCATCACGACGATGTTCCTGCTGTTGGAGTTGTGGTGGTGGTGGAGGAGGAGGGGAGTTTGGACGAGGAGCAATTGTAGTCAAAGGTGGTGGTTGCCAGGGACCACGACGGGAGGTTGTAGTTTTCCTTGGCATGGTGATCTGACGATTCGTCGGTAGTAGTAGTAGTAGAGTTGTTGGACGAAAAACAAAAGAAGGGTTTGCTTGAAAAATGTGGTCTACACTACGAGAATTACTTCTAGCTAGTATTAGCAAAGGGTCGCCCGACCCATTTGAAAGGGTCGTTCGTTGTTGAATGTGTCGTTTGTTGTTGAAAAGTCACAGTGGAAAGGGTCGGTGTGGTCTTGGTTGCGTATCGTTGTTTTGGGCCTTGTGACATCAAAGTTGCTGTATCTTGTGAAGGAGTCACCGTCGGCTGTCTCGTTGGCTAATGTTAAATTACCGTCTAACGGAAGTAAGGACTTTGGGGTTTCAGGGGCACGACGCACCTATTTCCTCCCCTCAAGGAGGTCGGCATGCGGATAAATGCGTATCTATTTTATTGGTTTAAATTATTCTATGCCGCTATCACGATAGCGGAAGGCCCAACGTGAAAAAATCAAGGTTGACCACCCCCAATGATGCAATGGGAAACTGTTGAAAAGTGTTTGAAATTGAACTTTATGAGATTATCCTAAAAACATGTAGTTGACGGCTCTCATCCAGCATCCAGGAGTTCTGGATACTAGAGAGTCCAAGATTAGATAATGTAAGCCTGGTGGTCTTGACAGGTCGGGAAAGACCACTTCAAGATCAAAAGACCAACCCAAAAGGGGTAAGAATAGAGAGAGTATACTAAAACTAAAAACAGAAGCGTAAGGGTGTAGGACATTGTGATGTCAGGAGGATGCTTACGTCATGAGAGCAGGAGATCTCGGTCGGAGCGCGTACCTTGAGAGCCAAGGCTTGAGGACACAGGCTTGAGTGACAGGCCAAATGTCCCCAATCCCAACAGTGTACAAACATCAAAACAAAAATGTGAATTGGTTGTACCAGAGTCTGCTCAAGTGCATCCAGTTGTGGCTCCTCTCATCCTTGCAACAGTTTTCATCCAGCAGAGACCACAAGTGGATTGACATTATAATCAACATTGACTATGGACAGGGAGCCATGAGAGTGTCGGCAAATCTTATTTTGTATTGGAGTGTCAGGGGAAAAGGCACAGGAGAGCGTTACGAAATTGCAAAAATTGAGCTTAGACTGCTTCTGGGGGATAGGGACAACCTTGATGTTGCTGTTGACCAAGCTAAGAAAGACCTGGAAACTGCAAAGAAGGAGCTTGGGCAACCCGTCCTAGAAGTTTTCAAAAGTCATGGAAAAGATCGTGGTACAATGTTGGGGGGTAGTGCATGCAGGGCATTGATGGAGAATGCTTCCTTGATACTCGATGAGATTTACTGCAAAATTGTTGCACTTCCCCATCCAAGAGTAATCACAGACAACAATGTCATTCACATAGCTTGTGAAGGAATGAAACACTACCTACCCGCATTGGATGAGTTGATGTCTTGCTTGGGGAGGATTGGCCGCTTTCGTCTCACCCCTGAAGGGGAAGCATTGACTAAGCAGTAAATCCAGAAATTCGTGAGCATTGAGCGATACTTGGGAATGTCAATACAACCCCAAAGAGCCATGTTTTAGAGGACCATTGCCTTGAACAAAAGATTTATCTCCAGGGTTTCGGGGAAATCGATGAAGAGTTCGGAGAAAGACACCATCAGACTGACCAACGAGCTAACAACAGGTACCACACTTTGGCTAAGAACTTCAGGAAGAGGCAAAAAGTGAAAGCCCGGGATGAAGCACAGTTGCAGCACCCCCCGGTGGTCGTGAAGGGTTAAGATATGGTGCGACATGGTCAAAGAAAGCGGCAATGATGGGGGGAAGACACAAACAAAGGAGGAGCCGAGGACAAGACCAGCATCAACAACGATGAAGACAAGTCTGCTGCAAAGGCTGTAAAGGAAAGATGTTTACTACAAGAGCGAAACCGGCTAGCTGTCCTAGAAGTGGAGATTCTTGCACTCCCTTTGAAGAGTCTTGTAATCCACAGGGCTGAAACTTTAGCTAGTACTACTGTACTAGTATTAACAATTAGGAACAAGGCAGAAACTTTAGCTAGTATTAGTATTAACAATGAGGTTTTCCGGGGAATGCTGTATGATTCATGCACCTCGCTGGCTGGTGGTGCTCTACCGGGAAACATCCGAATTTGGAAGGATATCCCCAGCCGCCAAACCTCAGTCAATGGATGGACAAGGCGATGTCGGATCTGCACAGAGTGGATCAGTTAGGGATGGTGCTCATGAACAATAAAATACCTAGGAAACCAAGAAGTTGATTGCAGAAAAGGCGAGCGACTTGAAGAGCTTCCAAAGGCTGCCAAATTGGAAGATGCATTTGCAACGCTGTACAACAAATGTTGCTTGTAGTACTACTTTATCAATATTATTGATGCCAACCAATCAAAGATGTCTACGAGATTGTGCCATTGGCGTGAAGAGCCTCCGCGATGAGGACCGCATTCAAAGCAGCACCACGAAGCAGTTGGTCACCACTGACAAAGAACTCCAAACCGTACTCGCCAAATGCAAGAGATTGTCGAAATCGACCCGCTTCGACATCGTATTTTCCAGTGGCAGAGAGGGGCATGGGGTAAAGGTTGGATTCGGGATCGTCTACCAATTGGACACCAGGTGCCGCATCTACTAGAGCTTTGGCCTTGGCGACATCCACCTTGGAGACAGTCTCCATAACAATAACTTCCGAATGGGCACGGAGAGTAGGGATACGCACGGCACTGCAACTAATGGCAACATCATCCGACAATCCACAAATCTTTCGAGTCTCCCATGTGACCTTCATCTCCTCCTTGGTGTAGCCATTTTCTTGGAACTTGTCAATATGAGGGATAACATTGAAAGGAAGAGGATGGGCAAACACTTCATTCTTCGGAGTATACGAGGCGCCGTTGCCCGATTCCAAAGCTTCGAAGTGATCCTTGGTCCCCTTCAACAATTCATCCATACCAGGTTGACCAGCACCTGAAGCTGCTTGGTATGTACTCATGAGCAGCTTTTTAATGCCGAACTCCTTGACAATGGGTGCAACGGCCATGGCTCCAATGGCAGTGGTACAGTTGGGGTTTGCAATCAATTTGGCTCCCTTGGAGGCATCAGCGTTGATTTCGGGAATAACAAGTGGAATATCCGCATCGTAACGGAATGCCGACTAAAAAATGCAAGAAGACAATAGCAAATACAAGAACACAACGCAGCTGTTAGATTTTCCATTCACTCTTTTGGCATCAGCTTGATAGAGTTGATCCGACGGAAGCAAAAATCCAAAACCCAATGAAGCGACAGTTTCGCCACAAAAACTGGTAGAAACTTGACATCAACGGAAACAACCAACCTTAACCTCGGCCATAACTCCAAATGTAGTACCGACGCTATATTGTAACTCACCGAATTGTCAATTACCACAGGGCCGTCTCCTTCACAGATATTCTTGGCGTGCTCCAAGGCGAAAGATCCACTGACGGCGAGAAAGATAATATCACATTCCCGAGCGCTTGGGACAGAAAACAACTCAACTGTCAAGTTTCCGTCACTATCGCTACTTCCAAAGACTTTGGAGGGCACAGTGCGTCCAGCACTGCGGCTACTTCCAAACAACCGGAGCTTGTCAACAGCAGGGAAGCTGCCGTCGGTGGTGCGTTGCTCCAGTACCTTGAGAAGTTCTTGTCCTACAGCACCAGAGGCGCCGATGATTCCAACTGTGTAACCCATATTTGTGTATGTAAAAAGTTGTTGTCTATGGTGATAAAGCTCAGCTCAAGAAAGTATGTTGTTGCGTCGGAGGGCCGATGTAGCAGTGGTTTGGCTGCAGACGTGCACACACCGGTGATCCAGCAAACTGCGGTACAGATGGCCAGGCCAATACCAATAACAAAAACATAAATATTAAAATATTCCAAAAGTTAAAAAACTAAATTTTGGTTGAAAAATTGCCCACCAGGCAGCATGAAGTCCACCACCCCAGGGACCCCAAATTGAGGGGCCCAACACACATCCCCGAAATGGGTATGGAATTCTGTGTGTGTTGACTTTGTTGACTTTGCTGCCTAGTAGGTCCACTATGTGGTCCACATAGGCCCTAAGTAGTATGCCGTACCCTGCAATGGATGAGACAAAGAAAGTACTAACCTCTGTCCCACCATAACAAATTCGACAAACTCGTTTTTCACAGTTTTGACCCAAACGTATCGCGAGTGAAGCAGTGACCCAACATATTGCCGAAAAGCTCTTATCGAGAGGAATAATAGTATATATAACTTTAATATAAATTGGCAATTACTTCACAACTTTTTTAGCAATGAACAAAAAAACGTCTCTGAAGTACAGGGTTCATTGAGGGGTTTGCCTCACAAATTCCCAAAAAAAATTTTTGAGGTAGAGCTAGGACCACTTAGACTCAAGATGGCACCACGTTCTGCAGCTTCCAGAAATCCTCGCAAGCCAAGGAGCGATGTAGAACGTCCAGTAATCATTACTACACTTGCTGAGAAGTGTACAAATGGAGTGCTTCCAAGAGGTGCACAGAAAGAGCTTGTCGAAAAATATGATGTCTTGCACAGGACCATCTCTTATCTATGGGGACAGGCGGTGAAGAGACACCACGAAACTGGTGAGTACTTAGGCGTTTCAATGGATGCTGTTAAGAAATGTCATGCGGGAAATGGTCATCCCCCTAAATATGGCAAGGCAGACGTGTTGACCAAAATTTCCCATTTGCATTGGACAGAGCCTGTAACCATTCGTGTTCTGGCCGCCAGTATGGGTATACCCCATGCTACCCTGGGCAGGATGCGAAAAAATGGCTGGTTAAAATGCAAAGGCTATTATGAACAAGCCAAAGTTAACTGATGCTCGTCAAGACCGGTTGGGTTGGGTGAAATTATTCACTCTCCCATCCGGTCTATATGACGATATGGAGAATGTCATTCATGTGGACAAGAAGTGGTTTGAGCCAATGAAGCGGAGACCTAAGTACTATTCAGTGACAAGTTTGGGAAAGGAGCCAGTGAAATCATTTGGGCACTGGACACGCCGATATCAGAAGATGATGTTCCTGGCTGCTGTGGCGAGGCCACAAGAGGGATTTGATGGGAAGGTCAGTCTCTGGCTTGCGAGGAAGCAAACAAAGGCTAAGAACAACACTGCAAATTAGAAAGTTGGAGATGTTCGTTTCAAAAATCTTTCTGTGAATAAAGGTAAGCTGGCTGGTGCTATTGTTTTCCTTGTTTGTCACACACTCACTACTCTTAATCTAGATGTCTACTTCGAGTTTATTACAGAAAAGTTGCTTCCCCGTTTGATTTGGATGGATGCCCCAACTACAAACAAAAATTTGATCATGTCCATGTCGATGATGCATGCATTTCCTTGACACTTACCCCAGTCACAAGCTGGATTTCCTTTTTTTGACTTTGCAGATGGTTATGAATTTGGTGATGCAAACGGATGGTTCCAACGCATTCAAGATTCAAGGTGCCTCATATGTTGAAACAGAAACTTGTGAAACAGGGATTGTTGTTGCCAATGAGTTTGAGATACACAGTAGCGATGGAGGTTGAATGTGCCTTCTTTTCATCCTCCTTCCTCTTGACTCTTGAAACAGGCTCTGCAATTGGCAGGGAGTTTTGAGGGGTTGTTTACAGCAGCCAGGGACACGCCCCAAAATCTTACTTTTTACGTAAAATATTGTTTTTAACGTTATCAAATAAATGTTGATCATGTCTTCATAGTGTCTTTGCGACAACTCAAGTCCTATTAGAAGTGATGCGGGCGTGATATGAGGCATTGCAGGCTCGAAAATTGGCCGGCATCCTCGAGTCTCGCTTTTGCCGCTATTCTCGCTCGGTCATCTCGCTTTTCCCGCGTTTCTCGCTTTTCTCGCTATGGAATCTCGCCTTTCTATGGAATCTCGCTTTTCTCGCTTTTCTCGCTCCGTCATCTCGCGAATCTCGCTCTTCTCGCTTGCTTGTCGTGCTTCTTGTTGCATTGCAGTACCGTAGAATCCCCCGTTCAAAGAGTACTGGGGAGTTTCTGAGATACTGCAGAACAATCAAGACAAGAGTTGACGACTACTAGTACGAACGACTGACAACAAACTGCTACTTGCCGTAGTGCGAACAACTTTTTTGTGCCACGATGCCGCCCAAGAAGAAGAGGCCCACCGATGAGGATGACAGGGAGGCACAAGAGGCCAAGCGAAAGGCAAAGCAACAAGCAAATGCTCGCTACAGAGAGATGTTGAAAGAAAAAAAGACGACAGTACTGGTTCATCACACACCAATTCGCCCAGCTAAAGGGTCAGTCTACAAACATCAGACGAACCCATCCCAGTACTCGCACGCAGTAAAAAGTGTCTTGGCCGTCGTTAATCGTTGTTTGAAGACCTCTGTGCAACAATGGAAACAAAAAATTGGCTACGATCTCAAGGTTCAAATAGATGTAAGTTTTTGTGACAAGTTGCACCCCCAGTTTGCTTTCGAACGCCCATCCCGGGGTCCCGTGCTCGAGATCCCAAAGGACGCCGAAAACAAAAGGGAGTTTACTGTGTTGCTCAAGAGTTTGAACGGTAAGAAGAACGAGTATTTGGATTTGTTTCGTATCGCTCCTTCACAGATTGATGGTGGCGGCTATGGTTTGTACTCCTGTCAAGACTTTCAAAAAGATGACATTGTTGGACTCTACTATGGGCAAGTCGTGGTGCCCAACGAAGGCCATACCACGTCGGAATACGCACTTTCGTACTCCCCAGGAGGAGAACAACAATACATCATTGAGCAACATGGAGTCGTTACGGGAGCGTCATTTGCAAGGATTCCTGTCTACTTCGGAATCCACTTCGCGAATGATCCTCATTTCAAGACACCACAAGGGAGTACTACTACTACATTGCGCCGTAGTACCCGTGGACTACAGTACAATCTAGTCGTCAATGAGAAATTGGTAGTCCTGGCTACCCGGAACATCGAGAAAGGCGATGAGCTCTTTCTCAATTACAATTTCGATGGAAACTTAACTATTTAGTACAGTACAAGGTTCAAATACTACTACCAGCTTTGTTCTAGAGAAACATCGATTACGGTGCTACAACTAGTGCTCCCAGTAGTTAAATTTTCAGTAGATCAGTAGAAGTCAAGAACATCCCGGACTTCTTCAACACAACAACAAACATCATGCAACTCGACTCACCAACTGCCGCCTCCTCCTCACTCTTCTTCCTCCTCCTCATCTTCAAAGGCACAATCAATGTCCTGCATGGACCGGTTCTGCTTCTGCCTCTGGGCGCTGTCGAGTTTCTCAGCGACCCTCCAGTAAGCCACAACAGAGTAAATATCAAACTTGTAGGCGGTGGGGGAAGCCTTCCTGCGCATAATGAGGGACTGCTGCCCAACAAGGGCGCCCTCTCCAAACATCTGATTGTCAAACACAATGGGCTCTACAAAGCCCATGAACTTGAAGAGAAACACCTTCTTTTGACGAGTTGGGTCGTTCTCTACGTCGATGAGGTTCCTTCGGTGGGCTACCTCAGTCGGGGAGCACTTGAGCTTCGAATGGAAAGCCTTGTGCTGGCCGCGCAAGAAGAAGTCAATGGAGGGACCAGTGACCATCAGCTCACGGTTTCCTCCAACAATCTTGAGGGTCCAGTTGTGTAAATCCAATGGATTCACAACTAAGTCAATTTCCCACACATGAACAAGTTGATTTTGGGGTCCATCTGTGTTTTTTACCCTTGTGACACGAAAGGGATACATGGCTTCAGGATGGGAGTCAGGGCGGATGATGCAGGTTTGCACGTGTTGGGATGGCACTTCATCCTCTCCTTCGCGGTTCTTGGCAGCGCTTCCACGCGGCTTCTTGGAGCTGCTTCGCTGGGCCTTGACGGATGGCGGGGAGCTTTTGGAGCGAGATGCTCCATATCTGGTGCCCCTGCGGGTTTGTCTTGCTTCAGGAGAGACAAGAACCTTGGAAGGTACTGGTGGGTTCTCTTCATCTTCGTCTTCTTCTTCCTCGTCAACATCGTCATCATCGTCAATTTCTTCGTCCTCAACAGCCATGGCTTCAAACCTTCTGGCTAGTGAAGCGGTAGCATCATCTTTTTTGTTTGCAGTCATGTCGTCGGCGGTTGTCTCAGGGGTCTTGAGATTGGTCTCCTTGTCGTAGTTGTGGACAATCGGTATACCGTGAAGCTCCAACTTGTTCACGTAGTAAATCAACTTGCTTTTTCTCAACCGATCTTGAAAGTAACTGAAGTATACTCTCTCGTCTGGATCGAACTCTTCAGCTTGGTTTTGAAGGGCAAGGATGTCTTTGATGCCAACAATCGAGCGCTTTGTAAAACCGCCAAGTTGCGTTTCAAGAGTCTTCAGGTAGATGTAGCGAAGTTCTCTCTTGCGTTCTTCCGTAAGTACCGACTTGTTGTTTTTGCTGTTGATTCTCCTCTTCATCAACGAAAGAGAAGAAGATGAGCAAAGAGCGTTGATGATTTTTTGTGAGACGACGATGCTAAGATGCTTTTTCTTGTGTATCTTGAGTTGAACGTTGTTGACGGAGCCACCAAAAGTCTCGGAGTCCTCCTTTTTGGAATTTCGATACTTCTGAAAGAATCTTCTTTGCCGTTGGCAGTAGTACAATGCGGGTAAATGATATCCTTGGCTCTAGTTTCAGTGTTAATTCAAACAACGTTTTTGAAGCACTTCGGTCCCGACAAACCAAAATGTGGCCTTCGGTTGCTCGTGCTGGCGCGTTGGAGCGTCTTCTTTTGTCATTGTTCTCGTAGAATGGTATTGGTGACTACTGGGCAATTTGCGCGGCAATCTAGTTAAATACTGGTGGTAGTACCAGAAGTATGGTGTGTCGTGGACCCGTGTTCGCACAACAAAAGGACGAAAAACTACTACTACTAGTAGTAACTACTACGACGAAAAGCTGCTCCTCCTCTTCCAAATCTGCACAAAGTAGCACGTCCAGCATTACCACCATGGCACCAACAACCAAAAGTCGCAGCAACAAAAAAAAGAAGTTCACCTGGAGGTCAAGCTTGGCTGAGAAGATCTTAGAGCAGGACCACGAGTTTGGAGGACCTCTCTACAACATTGATGACATGCCTACCGATGTCGCTTGGGAATTTTATTCTACACTTCCCGAGTTTGCTGACGTACCATACGAAGTTTTTCAACGCAACTTCCCCAACTACAACATTCGCATGGGGAAACGACAGGAGAAGTCGAACCGCGAGGAAGCTGCATTCGCCGCTGATCTGGTCTACCACCCAACCACCATCCTTGACGACAGCGGTGCATTGAGGTGGGACAAGTCCGAGGCCAAAGTCTATTTGCGACGTGACGTAAAGAAAGGGTTGCATTTACAGATGAAGCCTGCAGAGTTGCAGAAAACCCGCAACGCATACTTATGGTTTCCTCTCAAGACATTCAGAGAGCACATTTACCAAGAAGTCCGTTACCAACGTTTTGTGGCATGGATGAAGCACAAGAGGGAGAAAAAAATGCAGGGCGCCGTTTCCCATGGAGACAAGCTCAAGAGCTACCTCATTCAAAAGGGAAAAAAGTAGTTTTAACAAGTTCTACTAGAAGCAGCAAAACGTATTTTTAGTACTAGCACTACTACTTTTTGCTGGCGGTCGAAAACATGAACTAATTTTCCACTACTACTTTAGTGCTACTTCTGAGATGGCGGTCAACCGAGGATGAAAGTCAGGCTTTCACAGTTTTATCCCTTGCCTTTGGAGGATGTCTTGCTGTTAGTAGTCAAGCGACGTTTGTTTCCTGGTGGTGTCGGCTCAACACGACGACGCCATTTGGCCGTCTTACCCATGGCATCTTGGGTCTGACGAGCTTTTTTGAGGCGACGCTTGAAAACCTCGCCCAATCCCTCAATGTTTCGATCAGTTAAATCACACTCTGCTAGCATTTTTGCAAGAGCTGACATCTTGCGATCAATGTCATCGTACACATCAAGAATCTTCTTCTCGGGAATGTCTTGCTCCGAAATTTGTGCTCTTTTCGCCGGGGTCGTAAACACAAAGCTGGTGTTACGAATGCGAGTCAGATGTTCGAAAGCAGGCTCACCTTTCTTCGATGGGAAATAGATGATAACGTTGCTCGAAATTTGGCTTCCGTTCTTGACTGGTGCACTTTGGTTGATCCATCCAGTGCAACCAGCGTATGTGCCTCGCACAATGTCGATCGCAAGACCTTTCACAGGAGGCAAAGTTCGATTTTGCACCATGATTTTGCGATGGTGGCACTGCAGGGAAGCACGTTATGAGCCAGAGTGACGAAAACCAAAGTAACAAAATGTTGTTGACGGGTTTTGTTGGCGACGACATGGTGGTTGGACGTTGTACTGCAAGGGAGTTGAAAACCAACAGAGAATTGCTTGGTTCTACAAACGCCAGAACTACTGTAGTAGTAGTAGTAACAGGATGGAGTCCATGACGAGAACGTTCTTTCAAGATGTTGTTATTCAATTGTTGGTCCTTGTAGCATTCTATATCATATACTTAGGCTGAACCGTAGAACGACCGGTTCGTTACAGGTTCGAGGGCTGAATCGCCACAAATTCGCCACAAGATGAAGCACAACAACCAATCCAACCACTTCACAATTCCGTTCATGATGTTCCTACTCAACGCCGAAGAAATTTGCCATTTCGGACTTCTTCTTTTGAAAGTCTCCTACTCAAAGAACAAAGCAACCCCCAAAACAAAGGAAAAATTGTTCCGCAAGCACTATGGTTCAAGTTCTCCTGTTCTCTCTGCAATTTGGAATGAATTTCATCACACAGATATTGAGGAATCTCGTCTGTCCAAAAAAGAACAGACGTTGAAGGGTCTGAAAATGTTCTTGATGGTAAATCGTTTCTTGTGGATCGACCCGAAGAACGCAGACGACCTTGCCAAAGATTTTGGCCTCAGCAAGAATTTCGCCCAAGGAGAACAGTTGTGGAAGTGGGTTCACAAGATTGCTGCTCTGAAGGAAAGTGTGATCATATGGCCGAAGTCATTCGACAATTCAGTTTCTGGTGAGAAGTTCATTATTTCGGTTGATGGGGTTGACTTTCGAACTGTTGAGTATTCTGGTGAATTCAACCAGATGAAAGAACGCATGTCTCACAAGTATAAGCATGCTGCATTAAAATACGAGATTGGGCTTGCCGTTTATGAGCCCAGATGTGTGTGGATCAATGGCCCTTTTTTGGGCGGCAAAAACGATGTCACCATATTCAAGGAAAAGTTAGGGCCCAAAATCCCCAACGGCAAATTTGTTATTGCTGACAAGGGATACAGGTGCGCTGCATTCAACCATATTTTGTCGCTGCCAGACAAGTCGTGCAACTCTGCAAGGTTGCACAACTTCAAGAGTCGTGCTCGAGCTCGTCATGAGAGTTTCAATGGGCGTCTGACAAAATTCAAGATGTTGAAGAACACTTTTTCCTATGCGGAGTACAGATTCAAGGATACATTTGAAGCTGTTCTAGTTATCGTCCAGTATCAGATCAAGTTCGGTTCATTTCTTTTCAAAGCTGTTTGACGATATTGTTGTTCTTTGGATGTCCTAGTAGCTATTCATCATCATTAAAATAGTTCTAAGTAGAGTAGTAATAACCAACTAGTGGTACTACTGAAGCATTCTCGCTTTTCTCGTTTTTCTCGCCTTGGCGTCTGCGCTCTCTCACTTTTCTCGCTTTTCTCGCTATTCTCGCTCGGTCATCTCGCTTTTCCCGCGCTTCTCGCTTTTCTCGCTATGGAATCTCGCCTTTCTATGGAATCTCGCTTTTCTCGCTTTTCTCGTTCCCGCGAGAAAAAAGGATGACGAGAGCAGGTATGCTGGCGCGGGTATTGTGTATGCACGCGCGACACTACATAAGAAATATGAATACTCGAGCCGGCCGGATTTGCGTCGATTAATTTTATTACTTATATCGTAATAACGATATTTACAAGATTTTGGGGCATGTCCCAGGAGCAAAACCAATGCCACTGCCATGACAGTCAGACAGACACTTAGTGATGGGAATGCACTTGTGGTAGTACCAATCTTGGGCGCTGGTAGCAAGATCCTTGGATTTGATTGGCATGTCATCTCCAATGAGACTATCATACTCAATAGAAAGCAAAACTTGGTCTCTTGGAGGAAGGTTCTGGGTACCTTTGCAGCAGTCATACTTGCCCTGAACTCATTTAGGTCGCTTAGGTTTGGTAGTTTGGCCAATATAACCAGTTTCATTGTTCTATGTAGTTCCTGTGGCAGTGTTAGTGTTAGTAATTTGGGTCATGGTAGTCACAGTACTGGTAGCTACCTGTAGTAGAGAATACGTAGAAGAGGGGGGTGAGTTTTTGCCAGTGAAGGAGTGCAGGAGGACTGGTAGTTACCTGTGGTAGGTGAGGGGGTGGAGTCATTTCGGTTGACACTGCAGCGCGGACCTCACGCTTGAGCTATTGGGCAGCCGGCAGGTGATTCTTCACGATTTGAAGCAAGGCATTCTCAGTATCAATGGATTGTTGCTTAGCCCTGTTGGTCAGTTGGGAAGAGCTAATCAACTGTCAACTCGGTAGAAGTAGTGAGGTTCAAGTCCCTGTAGTGGAGATTCTCTTTGACAATGCAAGTATTGGCGTCGGTAGGGGAGAGGAAGCCAATACGGGTGAGGGTGAGGTCAAGCCTATCCTTGAGTGTCATGATGGGATGACGAAAGGCTTGAGAGTCAAGAACATCCATGCCCCCAGCGTTGATGAACGCGGTGAGCATATGGGAGGTGAGCATGTGGTTGTAGTGACCAGCGTTGTTGAGCTCGTCTGCATCGTCCTTGAAGTCCTTGGTAAGTAAGCTGAGGTTCTGGCCAGGATAGTCCAGGGCCTTGTGAGCCTTGAGGCGAACCTGAATGTTTACGGACCTGTCGATGAAATAGGAGCGAATTTGGTCAATGAACTTCTTGTAGACAATGGGGAACCAATCGTCTACATTAGTCTTGGTGCGAAGGATGTCGGCAAGATTGACATCCAAGCTGTTGTAGAGGAACTGAGTGGCGTCAGAGTCGTTAGCCATGTCAAAAGTGTCGTACTGGGAGGTCTGGTGGACCAAAGCCTGGGCGACAGTGTCATTGGAGAAACGAGCATGGTCGGTGACGATGTGGCTGACGCGGGTGGTGTCGATGATGACATCAGGGAGGTGGGCAATGGTGTCCAAGCCAGACGTAACAAAGTGATTGGTGACGAGGCGTTGGAAGACAGGCAAAGAGTCAGTGGGCTTGAATCAAGGTATGAGTCCTTTGCGACGAGCAAGGACACCTTTCTGGGCAGCACTGACGTTCAAAGGGCGGTACTGCAAAGTACTGCGAGGAGCAAGGCGTTGGCCAGAGGCGAGGTGACTCCAAGTGCGATTAGGACGTCCGCCAGTCCAAGGGATGAAGCTGTCAGAGTAGGGACTGGGAATCACGCCACCCATGCAGGGCACCAAGGTGGGAGTAGACTGGGAGAGGGTGGGAACAGCTGCCGTACCGGAGGAGGGCTGGTGAAGGTGGAACGGAGTCATGGGAGGAGCTGCTGGAGCCATCCGGACTTGGTAGGGGTGGTGGTTGGGGAAGCATCGTCCTTGGAGATCTGTGGGGCTGAAGGGGAGCAGGTTTTTCGTGGTAAATCTCACAATCACAGAGGAGGCTGACTCCAAGTCGTTGATGTACACCAAAAAGTACTTAAGGTCCTTCCACCTGTTTTCGTGCTGTGAGTCGACCAATCCTTGGAATCAACGATGGCAACTGCAGAACGATGTTGTTTGTTGCATGTACTCCCTGAGCCTCCCGTTAGCCAAATTTTCGAATGCTTTGTTGGCCCTGAATGGCAAAGGGGTTCTCTTTCCTTTGCGCCCTCTTGGGCAGTGGGCAGTCAGATTGGGTGATACCATGGTGTTGAGAGTGATGAAAACACAAGGTGTTGACCAACGTTGTTTGCATTTGTGACAAACCGACGTTCATTTTGTGGTGGGAGTTCAGAATGTCTGTATTGGTACATAATAGTCATACCTAACATAAAAGCTCTACTTTGTCAGTAGTGTCTTGGGATGTCATAGACAACGTTGACAAAACATTTGGAATTCAAACCCGAGTGACAATGTCGCTGGTGTTTCTTTTTTTGGCCAGCAACCACTGAGGAGTGATAACATCGCTGGTGTTGCTTTGTTTGGCCAACAACCAAGAGTGATAATGTTGCTGGTGTTTCTTTTTTTGGCCAGCAACCACCAAGCGATAACATCGCTGGTGTTGCTTTGTTTGGCCAACAACCAAGCAATAATGTTGCTGCAAATGTTCATTTTGGCCAAGAACCACCAAGTGATAATGTCGCTGGTGTTTCTTTTTCTGGCCAGCAACCACCAAGCGATAATGTCGCTGCAAATGTTCATTTTGGCCAAGAACCACTGAGTGATAATGTCGCTGGTGTTTCTTTTTTTGGCCAGCAACCACCAAGCGATAACATCGCTGGTGTTGCTTTGTTTGGCCAACAACCAAGCGATAGTTGATCCACCCCATGATGACCATTAACAAAGAGTGATATAAAGCTCATGTGACATTGGCTCTTTTCCCTCACTTGCATCCCCTTTTCCTGCTTGTATGTTTCGGGTTAGGATTTGATACAATCCTTTGAAATGCTGACCAAATTGAGCCTCAAAAGCTGTGCTATGTGCTACACTGATCACTGATCCCTCTTGAAAAGAGATGTGGAAAGAGTACTATTTTCAACAACAAAGGCAGGAATTTCCATTTTCCAGATAGACTTGGTTGTTCCAACAGAGTGGAGGCCACCTGGACAGCTCTATATCTATACAGTTCCAATCCAGATACATGGGTTGCCAAACACTGTGATACATGCAATGGGACTGATGAGGGGTATGACTCAGTGGTAAGGGCATCACAACTCTGCCAGTCAGATCCTTTGCTTGTTGCTTTGTGTGGAGAAGATGGGGATGGAAGGTGACAAGATTACAGGTACGCAAGTTCCTGTCAATGGTGTGTTTGGAACCATCCGTCCAGAGCGTCTCCGACTTGTGTTGCTCCATGATGACAAGAGGTACAAGTACATGGGGGGCAATGTAGATCGCATCTCCAAGGGTGAAGAGAAATGCCAGATGGAAGCCATGAAGACCTCCTCTAAGCTCAAATGCAATATTGGGAAGGGCTGGCAAAAAAGTCAAGCAAATTTTCAACACTGACTAAAACGAACAACATTAGCTTGAAAATCGATGCAAAGTACAGGAAGAGCATAACGAGAAGCTTGTGGCTGTTAGAGGCGACAATGGGAACGAACGTCTTGGTTATGTTCTCCCACAAAAATTTTTGCAGAGTCATGTTTGACAATGACAAGCTTTGTAGGCTTATGACTGGAAGATGTATGCATTGGGATGTTTGGTGCATGAGGAGATCATGCTCAAATTTGAAAATAAGGGTATGCTGTCCATGCTTGGGAGGGATGCTTCTTGTTGTGGGACAGGACAAGGCTACAGGCTACTATGACTGTTATTGTTTTGAGTCAGATACTGTACAATTGGAGGTCATTGGAATGTACTTGGGAAGGCTAAACAGACAGTGTTGTTGGCGTGGCGGTAGTAGTTGTTGTCACATCAAGAACTGAATCATCAGCGAAGATGCTGGCATCAACACCACCAGGTACTGTGGGATTCTTCGGTGTTGGTGGTTTGGCACAGTAGTTGTATTCACAGCAACTGAATCATCATCAAGATTGCTAGCATCAACAGGTGCAACGTCCAATCCTTCAGTACAATCACCAGGTTGAGCCGGCACCTCAAGTCCTGTTCCATTCTGCCGATTCTCCAAGATTTGGCTCACCTCAGTCCTTGCCTTTTCAGTTAGTGTCGGGTCAACAATCTCGTTTTCTTCAGGAGTATGGAGTCCATCCTCACCAAGACCACTTAGAGAGAATTCTTCTTCGTCTGGAGAATTGTTGCCATCAGCCGCAATCAGCAGCGACAGACTCCCCACCATCAGAGGCACTATCTGAGGACGGGATGGAGGAGGGGGCAGCTGTGAAGAGGTCTTGGAACGACTCCTTAACCTTTGACTTACTACGGGTTGAATTGTGTAGTCAGCAGATGATGCACCTGTTGTTAGAGAAAACAATTACACAGTGTTTGTGTTAGTTGTTACCATGTGCCATACCAGATTTTCACAGAAACCAAACCTATTTCTTACTTTTGTTGTTCTTCCTCTTGTTGGCCACCCTGTTTCATTCTCTGTTCTTGGCCTGCTGGTATTGTTTCAAAACGGCTTCTTGTCTGGCACACTCTGCTCGTCGTTTCATCAGTCTCTCTCTACTATTCTCTAACTCAGCAATCCTGTATGGATCGTCAGGATCAGTCGGTTTGTCTTCAACATCAGTATCTGTCTCTGGTGTGAATGAACCTGTTGCAGAGTTGTAATGGTCGTCATCATTGTGTTGGAGGCAGTACCATTGAGGATACTCTGGCTTGGGAGGTGGTGGTCCAGCTAGAAGAGCAGTAATATCACCTACTTCACCACTGGTGGCATCTGCGGTCACCTTTGCCTTCTTCTTCTTGGGTGCAGCAGTAGTGGCGCTAGGCGTCTTCCTCTTTTTCTCATTTGAAGTGGTACCACAAGGGGGGAGACCATCAGAAGAAGTGTCAGTGATGGTTAGATCTACAAATTCGCCTTGAATCGTGACAGCTGGAGCAACTTCGTTGTTATTGTTGGCCTGATGCACATCGCCATCACCTTGAATGGTGACAGCTGGGGCCTGGGAGTTTGCATCACCATCACCTCAAACAATACCAGTGGAAGCTGGAACGACTTCGTTTGTTGTTGTTGTTGTTGGCCTGATGCACATCGCCATCACCACGAATGGTGACAGCTGGATCGACTCCGACTTCAATTTCGTTGTTGTTGTTGGCAACTGGGTTGGGCGGTGGGATCCAACGTTGAGCCAGTTGAGCAATAATTGCCTCTCTTTGCTGGTGGGCCTCTCGTCGGGCTGTTTTCTCCCTGTTTCTCCTTTATTTTGCAGCAGCAGATCGTGAACCCGGCATGGTTGCTGCTTCGTTGTTGGTGTGTGTAGCTGTGTTTTTGGGTGTTTTTTTCGGGTTGTTGCTTTTGATACGTGCTGTTGCCACCGAGGCATTTCTTGAAAGCGAGATTTGCCTGTCTCAGGAGTGGGACTTGGCCAGCTCGTGGGAAATGACAAAGAGAAAGCTGCAAGCACCTTTACTTTGCATGGAGCTTGAAGGTCTACTTGAAATGAAAATTTAGCCAAATGCAGTGTTGACAAGTGTATTGCAGCTGGAAATTGCTTGTAAATATTTGCCCTTCTGCTTCAAACAAGAGGAGCATGATTTGCTCCAGTTAGTGAGTTGTCAAAATGTCTACACAATGGTGGAATATCCTTGTGCAAAACATCGTGATGTTTTCAGGAAGCAAACCTTTGGGGAGTTGTTTGGAGAGGGGGTGCAAAAATGGAACATGACAGAGGAAATGGCAGCCACAGTGATGGAGCACATGGAGGGAATTCAAGATGGACGCCCACAAGACATTCGAAGAATTTGCACTTCTTTTGCTTGAGAACAAGTTTGTGTTCTCAATGAAGTACCCAGAACAAATTGGACTGAGTTGTGGTGTCGGAAGGGGTGGACACAACAGAAGTGAGTTTGTGTTGTTGTTATATTCTTACAAAACATGATTCTACATGCTCAGCCCAATACTTTGTTCTCTTTGCTTCATTCACACTTTTGGCAAAGCTGCCAAAAAGAACCCCTTTGGTGCATAGGGACATGAACTGCTGTAACATAGAAATTGCCATACCTTGGCCACTGGCAGTCATGACATACTATGGGAATATTTCAGACACCACATTTGGAAGTTTCGAGAGAAATTCTGCATGGAAGGAGGCAAATGTACGACCACAACCATTTGTAGTTTGCAGCAAATCCGGTTGTAGTCTGTCCATATTGTGGGCAGCTCTAAAGAACCATCCACATGTGATTCAAGCATTCCAGACTTGCTGCATTGAATGCAAGTGTGCCTCCCTTTGAGGGCTTTCTTGATTCATCCAGCAAAATGCTCAAAGGGCATTCTCTTCATAGTATGATTCTGGGTCACTAGAATCTGGGATCTGGGATTTTGTTGCCAGGAATGGCAGACCCCGGAGGAAACCATCTTTGACTCTTGGTATTGAATCATCCTGACGGCGGCTTTGATAGCCTGCAGTTGACCATGATATATGAAGGAATCTTTCGGTGGCATATACTTCATTGAGTTCCTGGTTAAATCAATCTCAGAGTAATTGAAGTCATCTTCTTCAGCATCTTCATGACCTCCCTGAGCTTCCTCCTCATACATGGGGTCGTCTGAATCTTCATCTTCTTCACCCACAACTTGTTCCAAACTTGCATTGGTGATAGGTGTTAGTACTACTAGTCATACTTGATTCATAGAGTCTAACCAGTTTCCTGGCAACCTCTAGTTCTTGCTCTTCTCTGGATTTCTGAAGCCCTTGGGCTAGTGTGTCCTCTCTTTCCTGACTCAACTGCTCTTTGTGTTTGTTGAGGAGGTTTGCTTGTGGTTCTTCTTTTGTAAGTCTTTCTTTTGCTTCTCTCAATCTGGCAGATGTTGACTTGGCATTCTTCTTCACCAATGGCCCATGATGAAGAGTATACTGATGTGGGTCAGCCTTTGCAATCAGTGGTGGTCTCCCAGCATTTTGCCTTCTTCCTCCATGGCCATGACCATGATGGTGAGGAGGACAACGAGGATGATTGGTGTTAGACAAGGATCTACTACTGGTACAGTAGTTCTAGTACTGCAGAAGTAGTAGGACTATGATTAGAAGAGCTACCAGTTAGGCCACTACCAGCAATACTAGCACTACTCCCTTGTTTCTCTCTTCTTCGACCTCTTCCATAGACTCCAATAGAACCAAGGCCTGCCATGATGGTGATCAGAGAAATGACTAATTCGTTTTAATCAAGCTGACCATCGCGATTATTTTAGGGGACTTCACCTCCCCATCCCCTTCCCCCACATATGATGGACAGGATACGAAATCAAGAAAATCTTCCGAAAGTTCGACTTCGCGTTTGGACGGCAGCCAATTGCCAATACAAAAAAGGACAACCGAACCCTTGTTTTTTTATCGAGAACACAAAAACAAAAGGTCAACATGTTGTTTCGATTGTCTCATCGTACGAGTGCAAGCACTATTCAAAGAAATGGGCGCTTTGCTTGTCGGGCTTTCTCTCAAGTGATTGAAGAAGGAACTGCCATTCAAGTTTCCTTTGATGGCCAGGAGTCCATGTTTCATGCCCATTGGCTTTGGTACAACGATCCTACCTACATTCACCATTCGTCGGGTCAGCGATTGAGAAACATTAGTCAGTATCCCGGATGGAAGATTACTCAAGTGGAAAAAGTGACGGGTCCTCCTCCAGCTACAGAAGGCAAGGTTGTATTTCCTTCTCCACCACCTCCTCAAGGTTGTCTTCATTCCATCGGAACTGTTTACTGTACCAAAAATAGTGTTGCGGGTGGTACCGAAGAACCCCAAACCTATTTGAAAGTTTCTTGGGACAATGATGAGGAATCCAATGTGTCTTATTATGATTGGGATTGGCTTCGTCGTTGCCGATACGACGTTGCTGCTCGAGAGGAACGATCACACAAAACTCGCATCACACAAGATGTTGCCTTGGGTCGCACAGACAAATCGCCTGCTATTCCTGAAGTAGGATATGCAGAGTTATTCCCACAAGATGATGGTGTCCCTAATAAGGCTGCCCTGTTGAAGGTCCTCGACGGCATTGCGACTTATGGTTCTGTCATTATCACAGAATCCCCATTGAACACTTTTGCCGACTATCACCCCGACGCCCCCGAGGGCCATGATGAAGTGGGTTCCTCAGTTGCCAAAGTGGGGCGTGCGTTGAGTGGCGGTGCCTTGTCTCATGGAGCCTTGTATGGTGATTTGTTCCACGTTGTTTCCTTGCCCAATCCTCTCAACATTGCCTATTCGACCTACCCCTTGGCTCCTCACCAAGATTTGTGTTACTTTGAATCCAAACCTGGAATGCAACTTTTGCATTGTATCCGAAACAACCAAGAATGCATTCGAGGAGGAGAATCCACGTTGGTCGACGCCGTAGCTGCCGCTGAGCAATTCCGTCATTTGGCTCCTTTCCACTTCCAAACTCTTTGCGAATGTCATGGCACCTTTACCAAGCAACGTCAATCGGCCGACATGGTATACTCTCGCCCTCATATTGTATTGGGAGACATGGGACAAGTGGTCGCTGTGCACTGGAGTCCTCCCTTTGAAGCACCTCCAAATGTGGATCCCGAACGCATGGACGAGTACCTCGTTGCCTACTCGGCCTTTGAGCGTATGCTCGATGACGGCCTTGGACCTACTCACTGTTTGCAACCAGAATTGGATACAGCTTTGGGTCAATATGCCAAGGATTACACTTGGGAACGATTGTTGCAACCTGGTGAGATTATGATTTTCAACAATGAACGTATGCTACATGGTCGACGTGGATTCGAATTGTTGAGTGGTGACATGGGCGACGATGTCTACCGCCATTTGATGGGATGCTACACGAACATTGACGACACGCTCAACACCTATCGCACCTTGCTCCGGGAAGAGCCAGATCGTGAGGAGCGTCCTGTTCGAATCTTTGGTAATGCCAGCAGTTGCTAAATGTTTCCGCGAAAAGTGAGTACGAGTAGTGACAACAGAGTCATCATTTGAGTTGTGGCCTATTAGCTCTTAAAATAATATAGCAAGATACATGCCTCCAACATTCGATACCCTCCAGACTAGCGCCAATGGTGCTTGTGGAGGCGTGAGATGTAGTGCGGTTGGTTCGTTTGACTCTTTGGATGATAATTCTAGTATTTTCTCCAAGTAGCCGATTTCAAAAAATGCGGTATCTGAGGCTGCCTTTTATCAACCCTACCACGAAACAACTTAACAAGCACTGCGTAGTTTGCGGCCACTCGAGTCATTTCAGTCTGATAGTGAACAGAAGTACCAAAGCTCCAAGTTCATGTATCGTTTTCATCAGGACTTGGGATGAACAAATAATGTGAAGCAACGTGGATGGAAGTCTTCGCTGAACTATCTATAGCCAAAAGATCCGCTTTCATCAAGTTGACCAAGCTAATATATCTACAAAAAACAAAGCAAGACAGTACATGTTTTAAAACAGTACCTCCCTAATAGGCTACCTGATGAGCTATGACTACAACGTTTTCTTGAATTCGGACTGACAATGTTCTCCAAACATGAAAGAACATGCATTCAGTTTTTGCTTTCATGATGATGACATGATTTGAACCTGCTTCCCAGCAAATGGTTTCATCGCGAAACTCCAGTAGGATCGTACTCCTTAGCCTCCGTGGCCAAAGCATCATACAAATCTTGTGCCTCGAATCCCTTCTTGGGTGTTCTTATCAAGACAACACTGGTGGGTCGCTTGGTACTAGCGGCAGCTCCCAAATCTTGCTTGGAAGGAACAAACAAGTATGGAATATTCTTTTCTTCCAACAACAATGGAATGTGGGAAATCACATCCAATGGGTAAATATCCCCAGCCAAAATAGCCAATCCCGTCTCTCCCTTACGGATCCCCTTGATAACCTCCTTGACTCCTCGGCGGATTTGCTTGATGGAGGCAGCTCGCTTGACGAGTTTGTGTGCCTTTTTGGTGGACTTTTTGGAGGCGAGAGGTTGGCTAATGACGTTGACAGCCTTGACGCGCTCTTCGTAGGACTTTCCTTCCTTGCTGCTCTTTCCTTCTGTGTCTGACATGGTTAATTTCCAATATTACTGCAGGAGAAAATACAGTTGATAATGTGCTGGTGGCGGTGGTTGGAACAACGAGAATGTGTTGAGCAGAGTGGTTTGTGCCAGCCGGAGTTGGGCGAGTGGGTGGAGGCCAAGTGAGAAGAATCCTACGTACACACTACAGACATAGGTCTTGCTGGCGTACGGGCGAACGACCACTACGCAACGTCCATGCGAAGTAGTGCATTCGTTCCATTCATTTTTATTTTGACACATACATACCGAGGATGTATTCTGCCTCCATGAGATCCACAAGAGCTAGCAGATTTTCAGGAAAGCTTGGTTTCTGGTTGATGACCTCAACTGTCTCCCATGGGTTTGTGGTTCCCAGAGTTGGACGAACAGCGTTGTCCAGCTTGCAACCCCTCGTATTCCAAGAATCGACAACGACGATATCGACAACAACAACGACCCGCCGATGGGCCCACTCTATTCGACCCCCCAACAAGGCCAGTCGAGACGCAGTTGTTACCAAAGTTCTGGATGAAGACCGTCCTATTATCGAAGAAACCATGGATTGGTTGGAAAACGTGGTAATTGGTATGAACCTTTGTCCCTTTGCCGACAATTCTTGGAAGTCACAACAAATTCATCTCGAAGTGATTGCTGGACGCGATGTAGAAGATGTTGTTCAACGAGTCATTGGAGAATGCTTGATCAAAACAAGAGATAAGCCTGGAACCTCCTTGATGATTTGTCCCGAATTGTTTCCGGATGATTTTGAAGCCTTTTTGGAAATTTATCAGATGCTGGTTGAGGGTGCCTTGGAGGAATTGGAATTGACGGATGATATTCAAGTGGCCATGTTCCATCCACTCTTTCAGTTTGATGGAACGGAGAAAGATGATGTGGAGAATTACACCAACCGATCTCCCTTTCCCATCTTTCATGTTTTGCGAGAAGTGGAAGTTGGAAAGGCTGTGGAGCATTTAGGCGGAGATGCTAGCAAAGTATGGGGCCGAAACGTTGATTTGATGCATACGTTGGGGGAGAAGCTCAGTGATGCGTCTCAGCTGGATTCCGTTCTCAAAGGCCGGTCGTTGAGCCCCGAGTTATTGCAGAAGGTACAAACAATTCTCAAAGAGTTTCACGAGGCGAGACGGAAACAGAAAGCCGATAGTGCTAGTAATAAAGATCCATAGTTTCCAAGTATTCATCCTTTTCAATCCAAATGTTACTGAGAAATCAGCAGCCTTCCGCCTTCATCGACCAGTGTCCAGGCCCTTGCACCTGTTGTGGTCGCGCTAAAGTAGAGCTATATCAGTACCCCATCCATGTGGGTTTGTTCCCAGAGTTTTATTCGATTTAGTCGAATGTCGCCAATCTGCGATCGTTATCGCCACTTCGCACCTCGTTCGCCCGATTTGTGGGGACCGACCACAATTTCTCGAATGGAACAACAGCCGTGCTGAAAGAGCGACGACGACAACAACAAACCATCCAACATTCTTGCACATAGCATCATCGTATAGGAACAATTGAAGCATTTGTTTGAACTATGAAGTGGGTAACAGAGAGAAAACGAGGATCAGCTGCTGTTGGCGACAGACGATCCAATGGTTCCTTTATTGGAGGTGGGAAAATCACCAAAAAGGGAGCCAAAGGCCAGGGTCGCCTGGATGAAATCATCAGCTATGGCACTCATAGCACTGCTAGTTTCGGGGTATCGGTTGATAGGTCAAAGAACTCCAAGAATCAACAACCTCTGGGAGTTTCGAAGGACAGTACATGGGACAGTCATTCACAGAAGATGGGAGGCGACAAACCAAGATCTATACCTATTTTGCAACGTCTTCGGGTGATCCGAGCAACCCACAGTACTCGTCATGCTACCAGTACCATTGATGTTGTACCACCAAAGGAGGTGGTCGTAAAGGGTCACACTACGATTTCTGCCGGTCTCGCTTCTGACACAACATTTTCTGAGATAGGAGTCGACAGTATCTTTTCGGTATCGCACAGTGAAAAGCCTATGCCAAGACGATTTACGTTTGATGGGGTGGTTCCTTCCATGTCTTCTTGTGATTCTGGTGATGACGAACAAGCCGTGGGTATCATCGCTCCTGTTCCCACAGAAGAAATGAAACAAGAATGCTCCATTGAATTTAGCGCTTCACAACACTTTCAGATGTGTCATCACGAAATCCCACCAGAAGCAGTTGACGAAAGAGTAGTTTTCTCTCCGACTGCCCTTGAGTGTCACGACGTTGAAAGCGAGGAGGCCCTAGAGCCTTCTCCCAAGTCAGCACCTGCTGAAACCAACTTTAGTTCCTGGCTAACATTTGGCTTTGGATTCTAGCAATAATCATAACACAAGCTAATACTACCTATCACTGGGAATATGTTTTACCTTGCTCGAGGATCAAGAAGACCTACTGTAGTTCCATTATTGAAGGTAGAAGCTGGGTTTCGACGGTAGATCTACAAAAGCGAGTGTCGTCCCACTCCGAGAGTGTAGCTCTGTAGTACCTAGTTAGAGAGAATGCTTTCACTATTAAATTTTAATTTTTTGGAAGAGCACAGTTTCACTCCTACAATTCACTCTTACAAAGCCATCACGTCATTCAGCATTGCTCTCGCTCATCTTGATTATCGGCATGTCATTTACGGGTTTCCACATGTCAAAAACTATTGCCCCTTCATGTAGTCGGACAGAAATTGCTTAATTATTTGTGTCTCAACTCAATTCACATTGGGCATCACATATCTGATGCGACACGGGGACATCGCCGACAAACGTTGGAAGAATTCCAACAACCAGTGCAACTCACACAACGTTGTTCAACCATCAACCGACCAGCAAGAAGATGGTAAGATCCAACTAAATTCATCCTGTATGATGCCGCCGATATCTAACCAATACCATTTGTGTATCCTAGCCTCCAGTTCTCGATCCATCCAAGTCCAAAGTTGACGGTTTGGCTTTCCTCGGTCTTTCCTTGGCTCGCAACTCCGAAGTTGGACACCCAGACTCGGCTACTCACCAAACCAACTTTGATCTCAACGAGGTTTTGGATAGGGACTACGAATTTATTTTCTCCACAAATGATGATGGATGGCTTGTTGGTGGCGGAGAGCCTGGTCCTCCCACAACTTACAAGCTTGCTGCCCGTGATTCCGCCCATGTCGAAATTATGAGGATTGGAACCTACCGAAAGGATTGGGGAGGTGTTCCTCAGGAGGAAATCGTTGAGATTATGAAGTCTGGAGAAATCCTTATCCCTCAAATTGATGTTTTGCCTACTGCTGTTGTCGCCAACCCTGACAAGCCCCCAGAGCTTGAGATCCGATTCGACATGGAACCCCAAATTCCCGATTTTGAGGATCCTGAGGCTCCTCTCCCCACCAACTGGCAGCTTCGATTCCTTCACAATCAATTGTTCAAACGTTTCATTTTCCCCAGTCGATTCTGCCCTGGTGCTTTCCATTCTACCATTCTTCGCAAGGCTGAATTCCGCAGTGAAGAGGTGAGTTTCCGTCAACGATCCTTTTTTCTTTTTCCTTGTCCTTGTCCTTGTCCTTGTACTAATTCACTAATTCATCTACATTTTTTCTACAGCACCGTGCCGGATACTTCCAAAAGTGTGACGATGCCATTAATGCCTGGCGAAAGCGTGGTCCCATGCCTTTGAACGAAGTAAAGCGTGATGTTGAGGGAAACCCTGTTCCTGCCGACGAGTCTTCGCCCTCCACCAACAACAGTGGTATCTGGCTTTTCACCGACCGCGAAAACATTACTCACTTTTTTGAGCCCAACTTCCTTCCTCCATACAACACCCCTGAGAAGAGAAAGATCATTTTGGATATGCTCAAGGAAGAATGGGACGAGAAGACCTTGTCGTGGAAGCCTTGTGGGGAAGGAAGCATGACCAAGAAGGTTGAGGTTCCTGTGGTGCAAGAAGCTGCGCCCGCCCCTGTCATTGTGGACTTGTTGGATGGTCCAGTTGAACCCTTGTTGGACTTGACTACTGAATCTGTAGTCCAGGAAGAAGCTGTCGCTCCTGCCACTGAGGAAGTCGTCCCTGAAACCCCAGTCGTGGAAGAGGTTGTCAAGGAAGAGGCTACCGCCGAGGAGCCAGCAGCTGAAGCTCCCGTCGAAGAGACTCCTGTTGTTGAGGAAGAGACCACCCCTGTGGAACCTCCCGTTGTGGAGGAAGCCGCTCCCGAGGAGACCCCAGTTGAGGAATCCACGGTTGAGCCCCCAGTCGGAGAGACTCCTGCTCCCCTCGAAACCGAGACAGCCCCCAAAGAGGAGACTCCTGTTGAACCCGAGACAGCCCCAACACCAACTGAAGCTACCGTGGAAACACCTGCCCCTACCGCCACTCCTTCCATCGCCCCCATCATGGTCGAAGAAGAAAAGAAGTCCGACGATGACGACGCCGTGGAGGAGACTGATGATACTGCCAAACCCAAGCAGGCTGAGGAGGGAATCTCCTTGGCCAAAAAGTTGGACAACTTGGTGGGAGAAGTCTTGTCGCAAGCTAATTGCTGCTCTTCATTCGCCATGCCTGACTCTTTCAAGACCACTGCTTAAGAAAACAAAATCAGCGAGTGGATTTAGGCGGACTAGGAGTACGAGTATTGGGAAGGAATCTCTGACATATTATTACTGTATTACTGTGACATGCTTGACTGGAATGAACACTACTATTTTCACGGAACTATATACTATTGCTTCTTACTACATTATATAATTGTTGTTGTTGTTGTTGTTGTTGCTACAAATGAATGGTTACTCTACTACTAGAGAGATGTTAGGGGATAATATCGGTCGTATAGTTCTATTCTTGCCAAGTAGTACCAGCTCCACGTCGATGAGACGATCGCGTCGGCATGGTTCGTTTGGATGGTGATGCCGAGGAAGAGGAGGACGATGATCCCTTGTCTCGCCGCGATGGAGGCGGCGGTGATGGTTCTGCCTCTTCCTCCTCCGAACTGGAACTGTTTGCCGCATTTGCTGCAGCAGCGGGAGCAGTAGCTGCTTTGGTAGAACTACTGTTGTTGTTGTTGTTGTTGTTGTTGTTGTTGTTGTTCGATCCATCTTGATTGAGTTTGGCCAAAAAGTCCAAAGCAGAAGGTGGTGGAGCCATGGGATTGTCTGACGCACTTGCATTATTTCCACTGCCATTGCCGCCACTACTACTATTGCTGCTAGTAGTGCTACTGGCACCACCACCACCGCCACTCAGCAATCTTGTTTTCTTGGATGGCGGTTGCATCATACTCAAGGTCGGACCCAAACCACCACCACCGCCACTATTGCTAATTCCACCACCATTGCCACCTCCCAATCCTGGACCTGTTGAATCTTTCGATGCAGTTGTAGAAATACTATCGGCATCCGAATCCGTTCGCATTCGTCCTCCCTTATTGTTGGGACGTCGCGGAGGAGGAAAGGATGCCTTGCGGGGTGGCACTACCAGATTCCCTCGAAACACGGCAGGTACTTTGGCCGAAGGAATAGGACTCAAACTGGGTGGACCAGGAGGTAGAACAGCCATTGTTTTTTGATTGCCATGATTCTGTTGTTGCTTTTGAATAATTTTCATGGCGGATTCGCATTTATAATACAATTCCAAGAGAGGATTGGGATCGAGGTTGGTGGGATCCAGCATCCATTCGCAGGCTTGTAGCAAGTTGGATTCTTGGAGGGTTTGAACGGCTTCTACATGCTCAACGGAAATGGCAGGATTTTTAGTAATTCGTTGGGAAAGAGGAGTGAGATTCGAACTAGGTCGTCGGTTGGCCATGGTATTGTTCTATTGTGCTGTGATGTTGTTGTAAGGTTGTTGTTGGTGGCAGCTGTCGTCAGCCGTTGTTGCTAGAAGCGAGAAGGCTGTTGTGCAACAAAAGGTGTGTGTGCTATCAAAGCGGGCCCAACAACCACTACTACTCGTACTGTAGGACACGGTAGCGAACAGTGCCGGCGGACGCTCGCCAAGAGCGTTGAGGAACAGCACGAACACCTCCCAACTGTCCGCAAAATCCATGTTTTCCTTTTAGGACATGGGAAAAGAAACGTCGGACACCACAAACATCGTCATCATTCATCCCTTATTTTGAACCTCCAAAAGGCCAACATGAAGGAAGGCACCAACGAACCAACGAATGAGGATTCCGACAGCAACAATGTCAATATGAAGACTGAAACAGCAAATCCCGAAGAGGAAGAAGAAGAACAACATGCCCGGGTGGGAGATCCTGTAGGACCTCCAGCTCGTCATGCTCCCAAGCGTTGGTTGTCTCCTTCTGCCAATGGTCATCCGACCAATGATGCTGCTGCTGCTACTGCTGCCACCAACAACACCAACGATGCGAATCAAGATCTTCTTGTCACAGAGGCCACAGCAACAACAACAACCGAGACGGGTGGTGCTGTTGGAACTTCGATTGTTTCTCGACTCTTTGATCCTGATCGCAAACAAAAACCTCAACTTTGGGCACACATCAAATTGGTGGCACCCGGTCCTGCCGATCAACCTCCTCCTGGACACATCAAATGGAGGAGTAAAGATGCTATTGCAGCCTATTGTCTCAAATGCAAGAAGCAGTTCACCTATACACGTGGGACCTCCAAAACAATTAGGTATGTGGTTTGGAGTTCCGTTGGATGCCCTCGGTGTGATACACTCACAAAGCTTCTTCTTTTGTATTTTGCATTTTCCGTAGTCGACACATGCAAGCGTACCATGGATTGGTGCTAGAGCCTGAAACCACCGCCACTCCTTCCGCCCAATCGACCTCGACAGCTACACCCAAGCGTTCTTTGGATGAAACACCGGCTCCACCTCTCAAAAAGCGCAAACCGGACTTGGATCAGACACAACTGCTCTTGTTGAAATGGGTCGTGGCGAGTTTCCAACCATGGTCCATTGTCGAGTCGGAAGGGCTCAAACCCTTCCTACAATCTCTTTCGGATACCTTTGTTACTCCTACGACGGAAGATCTTTTGAGACTCGCCATGGATCATGTCGAAGCCGTCAAATTGGAGGTTCGACGTCGGCTCAAATCGAGTCATACTTATGCACTCTATTGTCATGAGTTTATGCAAGCTAGCACGGGACAATCCTTTACTTCTGTTTCTGTTTCCTTTTGCTCTCCTTCTTTTCAACGCTATTCCATGACATTGGGAGTTCTCCCTTCCCCTTGTCTCCCGGAACCCGTCACTCAGTTGCTTCAACAATCGGGGCTATCGACGTCCAATGTCACCAGCGTCACACTCAAGGATGTCCCCGCCTCGGTCAATCTAGGAATCGGCGGAGAAGAGACATGTTGTCTCCACAAAATGCAAGTTCTCTTAGAAGAGGCGCTCTTGAGCAAGCCGGCGATCCACGATGTCGTTGCTTCGGTGCGGGCTTGGGCGCTGACCACGCCCACCAAATACAGCTCTGGTATTCAGGGTCTCTATTCCATGCTACAGGCTTACCAGGCAGATACTGCTGTCACAGATCACAAGTTCCTTGTTGCCGTTTTGGTTTCCATTATCCGTCCCTTTTATGATGCACACAAGACCTTGGCGACCGAAGCCTTTCCCACTGTGGGTCTGACCATTCCTATTGTGCGGCGCATTGGAGAAGTCCTTGAGCAATGGAGCGTCGATCAAGTGGACCTCGAGGGAGAGGAAGCAGCAACACAACAAGATACGGATACCAAACAATCTCTCGAAAACGTTGCCAAGGAGTTTTATAACTCGCTTTTGGCCTCCTTTCGTCATTCCTTTGAGACCACGTTGGGGCCCGATCCACCGGCCATGTGGACGATTCCACTGGATCCTCGTTTGGTGCACATGGGTGGTCTTTCCGATAGCGAAAAGAAGACTGTGGTAGAAGTCTTGGTGTCCAAAGTGATTGAGCTCCGCACCGATGGAAAGCAACAAGACCCAGAAGAGCTGACTAGCAAGGCCAAGAAACAGCGGGGAGAAGAATCTACCATGGGTGGCATCTTTTGGGGCGACGAAACGGCAGACCAAAACAAAGCCAAGGGAGATCGGGAAGGAATTACGGCGGAATGTCAAACGAATGTAGACCGATACTTTACGGCTGCCAAGTCACAGCGCCGCATTGAGGATCCACTACAATGGTGGAGTGACCAACGATACGACTTTCCCGAACTCTCCGTTCTGGCGCGAGAATGGTTGGGTGCGTCGATTGTCTGTCCCGATACTTCGGATGGACGTGAGAACTATCCCGAGGCAAATGTCGAAATGATTGCCTTTTTGCATGACAATCTGCATTTGATCTAATTATGCATTATCTACAACTGTTGTCAAGAAGAAGAAGAAACTTCCATCTATGGACTGTTGTTTTACCAATCTCCACCATATCCACCTCCCGTCGCCAAAGCATCCTTTCTCCCACTGGCCATTTGCCGAGCATTCTTGTCAATCTTGGGACAATCCACCACTGTGTGACCCAAACCACCACAATACGAACATCCCACCGTACCATCTGCGTTTTCTCTTGGATCGTCCAGAACCATGAGAACGGGTGGAATGCGTTGTCGGGCTTCTTTGAGCAAGTGTTTCAAATCCAACAACGTCGTTTCATCGCAGGACTTGTTAATGAATGTAGTCGCTACTCCCGTTTTACCACAACGTCCCGTACGACCAATTCTGTGCACATAGTTTTCAATTTCACTGGGCATGTCAAAGTTGATGACATGTTGAATGTCTGGAAAATCCAAACCCTTGGCAGCCACATCGGTGGCCACCAGACAATCCTTCTTGCCCTCTTTGTACAGTTGAATCGCTTCGTTACGTTCTTCTTGATCCTTGCCTCCATGAATCGAAACAGCTTCGACACCCTTCAACAATAGATATTCATGAATGTCATCCACATCTCCTTTGCGTTCACAAAATATAATTACCGGAGGAGCCGTCTTTTGGAGACAATGCAATAGATACACAATCTTGGCTTCCTGCTTGACATACTCCACCTCTTGAATGACATCGAGGTTAGCAGCTCCTGCACGACCAACGTTAACCACAATAGGCTGGACCAAGGTTTCGCGGGCAAAATCTTGAAACTTTTTGGGAAAGGTAGCACTGAACAACAATGTTTGACGTTGATGGGGAAAGTGGTTCATGATTTCACCAACTTCTTCATCGAATCCCAAATCCAACATTCGATCGGCCTCGTCCAAACATATGTAGCGGCAATTGTCCAATTTGAAGGTGCGACGTTTCAACACATCCCGGAGACGTCCGGGTGTGGCCACAACGCAATGGACTCCCCGACTCTGCAACAGACTGGATTGATCACGGACGGATTCTCCTCCAATCAACAATTGTGCACGCAATTCGGGGTATCCGGGTGCATTGGAAATTGCCTGACAAAAGTCATTGACAACATCGTAGGTTTGTCTTGCCAGCTCTCGAGAAGGAGCAAGAATGATACCAATGGGACCTTCCCCAGCCACTAGGGGCAATCGTAGTTCTTCCTCCAAGGCAGCCACAACAAGAGGAAGTGAAAAGGTCAGTGTCTTTCCTGACCCCGTGAAAGCAATTCCAATCATATCACGAGCTGCCAAAGCAACGGTCAAACCCTGCATTTGAATAGGAGTTGGACGCTTGATGCCTTTTTTGTTCAAGACATCCAACAGTGGCTGTGGAAATTTCATATCTTGGAATCGTTTACAAGGAGGAGGAATTTCGTGACCTTCCACGTCCATATGCCACTCCTTCCGAACCTGGTTCCATGCATCTGGTCCCTGTTTGAGAATGTAGGACGGGCATGTCCATGTGCTGGGAAGGGGTTTGGTATATTGGATGCCCTTGGCGAGTTCGGAAGCAGCTTGAAGGGCATTTGTTTGAACCTTGCTAGCTTCTCTCAAAATTCGCTCTTCTTCTTCCTTTTTTTGTTGAGCGGCTCGTTCTTCTTCGGTTAATGCTTGGTTGAGGGCTGCTGCTGATTCTAGCAAACTTTCTACATTTTGGGCGGCCACGTCCGTTTCAGGGTTGTTTTCAGCCTGATTTGCATTGTCGTCCTGTGGCTGTGCTTCCTCCTCCTCACCGTTTACATTCTTTCCCCGACGGCGATGCGAATGCCTTGTATTTTCAAGTAGTGATTGTTGCTCTTCTCGTCGTCGTTTGGCAAACGGAACAAACTCTTCCTTGTCATCGTCGTCGTCGCCGTCCGCCACAAGATTGAGAAATTCATCCTCTGGATTGGTTTCTTGTTGGCGACGTTTCCGAGCCTCTCGCTTTTTCTTCCAAGCTGCCACTTGATCTTGTTCTGACATTCTTACAAAGGATTGAGAAATAGAAAAATCTGAAACTCAAAATGGACTACTAATGAAGGCTGGTTGTGTTGGGGGGACTCAAACTACGGCACAAAGGAGGTGCAACGTTGCGAAGGGTTTGGGTGATCGGGACAAAGGCAGACGGAATATTTGATCGAAGGAGTCGTCTCCACGTTTGTACTGCATGCACTGGCTTTTTCTACAGAGATTTCATGAATTTTCTCCCTGGGTAGATTTGCAAAACCCACACCTCTTCTTTCCTGCATATCATTTTGTTCGATTGTGTCGAAAACGAGATGACGGCTGAAGAACTTCCTCAGCCCTTCACCCTCCAGGCTTGATGACTGGCAAACGGTACCTTCCCGAAGGGCATCTGCCTCCAACTCTGCACAACTGCAGCATCGTGCTGACATTCACCAAACGCTTAGCCTGCAATTCCCCAATTTTTGATTGGGACAGATCAAACCATTAAACATCTTTCTCAAGCATCCTTATTATTTGGTCCCTTGCCGGTTATTTCATTGGCGGTTTTAATAGAAAATAATATATGCCACTAGACATGATCAGCAATTGCGTATCAATAAGTAATTTGCTTAGTCAGAATTCTTGAGTTCGCCCAGAGCTCACACTTTCTAGACCATCGTCTGGCTTTGGTCAGAAACCTATCCTTGGAGAACAAGAAAAAATCGGCTCCAAAGGACTCTACTGTTCACTTTGAGAAAGTTATTACTCAATTTTAAACCTAAAATGATGAAGAAGTTGAGTCTTGCTGCTTATTGTTTTAACTTTTGGACGAAAAATGGTCAAACTAGATTTATGCGTGACTAACATGGGAATCACTCATTTTGCGACCTGCTTCGTGACCATATATAACCAGTCGTGTTGAAGTCACCATTGAACCGGTTCCGCACCTGAGCCCTCTGAACGCAATTAAACTTGGCCGGCTATTTGTGTAAACCTCCTCCTGTGCCTTCGACTCCCCAGAACCGTTTTCCACGACAACGTGTCGTCAAGGCTCTCTCACAAAATGTCTTGGACTTTTGTCTTGTGAATAACAACTCGATGCAAGCTTTCGGTTGTTCTTTGTCCTGGACACTGATTGATATGCAACCCAATAGAGAAAATGATTCAGATCGCAGCTATCAAAAATTGGTGGACGACGGTTTTTCCTGGAACACAGAAAGTGGAACGAGGAGGACGACGGGCGGTGACGGGAACCATGACGAGGAGGAGGACTGCATTGAACCTCAGCCTCTTTCTTCTATAATTCCCGGAGGGGCTACAGGGAATGATTCTCATACAGCTTCTGTTTCCGCGAGCATGGACAACATTGATACACTCCTGTCCAGTACCCACATCCTTGCAGGTTCTTCCTCTTCGTCTGCTACTCTTTCGTCACCATCCTCGTCCGCAGTTCCACTAGTACCACAGCACCTTCTCAACCCTCTTCCACTCCCAGACAAGAACTCTGACAGCTTTCTAAACAACAGCAGCAGCTCCATCGATAGATCCAATCGTTCGGCGACCAGTACCAAATCGGAAAGCAGCAGCATTTCTACAGCAACAGCGGATGCCCCATTGCCTTCCTACTTCCGCCCAGGGCCGTATTCCGTCATCATTGGAAGGGGAAAAGAAAGCAAAGGCGTAGTTGGGAATCGTAGGTTGCGAATCATTGCTTCAACCTTCTTGGATCGATATGCAAATGCTCCAAACAAGAGTAGTAAATCAAGAATTGTTGCAACCATTGTTGCGGCGATCCGTGAAGCTTGTCCTCTTGGAGCTTTTATCCGATTGGGAAAGGATGGGCGGTGGTACGAAGTGAAAGATGCCGTTGCCTCCGAGAAAGTGGGATACACAATGAGGGAACTATTAGGAGATCAGTACAAATCCAGTTCCAGGTCCAAAGTGCGACGACGCCAAGGCCAGCACGACGGGGCATCCTCTTGTTCCTCTTCAGCCGCCGGGTCGGAGGATGAGGAGGATGCTGACGACATGGCGGGTTCAAGAGAAGACCCTTCTCGTTCAAAAACAAACTCTACTAAGAATGAGAAACGATGAATCGTTCCTCCATTCTACATTGGCTACTACTACTTCGTCTTCTACTACCTAGGACTATTATTTGGTGGTGGTCCTGAGTTTTGCCTAGTACTACTAGACGAGGGGCAGGCGGGAGTCGTCCTCCGAAGCAGCAGGACAGCAATACTGGTACTGTACTGTACGAGTACTTTCTTGCTGCTGATCTTCTTAACAAGAAAGCAACAACAAACAAGTACGTACTACTGTTGTTGATGCCAGCACTATTTTTTTTATCAGCAACACCAGTCGAGGATAACCACAACTAGTACTGTTGTATTGCTGCCTGCCTGAGTACTACGGTGGTGCACACTTCATAGGAAGAAGTTTGCGGTTAAAATATGATTACTTGTCCTGCACTTCTGCTGTTTCTAAGGCGTGAAGGCGAAGACGTCTAATAACGTTGGTACCTCGGAATTAGTTAGTACCACCTCCTGTACATAGGATCATACATGGACACTTACCGACGTGTCCCTGCGACTGCACATGGCTTCAGTTTATTGGGGGGTAGTGTGATAGGTACTAGTAGTACTAATGTATTATTATGACAAGAGCCAAACAACATGTTGTTGATGCGTTTGAATAACACTACTTATATAAACCCGTAGAACTCTACACGTACAAAAGTGGTACGTGACGGAATCGGCTTGATAAAAGCTGCAAGCAGCCCTACTAAGAGACATTCGAGAGAGTGTACACTGATTGTACAAACAGTATGCAAGACGATGGTATTCCTTCTTGTGCTAGCTACTGGTAGAGAGGTTCACCGTGTGCTGTTACGAGGACAAAGAAGAAGAAGAAAAAGAACAACTGATGTGGCCTCTTCCACTACAAGAATGTTGTTGTCTTTCTTCGTGTTCTCCTGCATGCATTTTCATTTTTAGTATGTTTGTGGAACGAGGAGCCAATAGTCACAGATTCAGGTTAGATTGGAGGAGAAATCTCTCTCAACACTCAACACTCACAGTTGTACCACCGAGACTCGTAACTTCTTCGTTGATTGGTACCTTCATACAAGCCTGCACAAGTCTTTAGCATGCAACAAGTTGGGTCCAACCGTCAACCGACACAACTTAGCGCGTGCTGCTGCAGAAGGTGGTCGAAATTAGTGGGAGGTTTGCACTACCAGTACTCGTACTACCGGTAGCTACTCTACTAGTAGTAGAGTAGAGATACCGGTAGGTAGTACCTACTACCAGTAGTACCGGTAGTTGGTTTGTGATAATGCTGGTGGTGTTGATCATGAGGAGGAGGAAGCTCCTCACGATTTCGTCGTGTACATGAAGTTGCTGAACCTCTATGTTGTAGTAAATCCCCAGCCCGAACGTACAGCACCCACAAGAAGTGTGACATCGTAACTGTTGGAATATCACATAATCCTACTACCGCACTACTACTACTAGTAGTAGAATAGAAGAACTGAGGCCAACGTATTCCGAATGCCGATTACATTGTTGTTATCTGGAATCTGTATCACGACTTGTACAGGTTAATAACTTAATTTTTTAACCGGCGTAGTTTGGTACACATAGGCTTATCAAAATCATAAATCATCAACTGCCAAGCCACATAAAGGAAGCAAGCACGTAACTAACGTTGCATGTTGTTTTGGATGTTGAGGCTACTACCACCACCTTCAGGCTTTTTACGATGACGACGAGTAGGATTCGTACCGGGGACTTCTGTTATCGGAAAAATTGGAACCCATGCTACGCCACCTGATACAACATTATGGAATGATGGGCAATTTCAGACACCTGAGGCACCTCCTCCTTGCAAAGCAGTTTCCGCCAAAAACAACCCTGGGTTGTCGTGAGTCGAAATTGATGTTGGACCGCTCACAAAAACTCATTGGATATCAATATCTGTACCTTTGCTACATGATACAAGCTTTCGGAGGAAACTCGTTGTCGAGGACACTCTTTGACCTTCAGCCCAGATACGAATTCGATTTTGAGTGTGTATGCAACAACATGAACGACGAAATGACGCCATTCGATACCATTTCCAGCAGCCCCCCATCGGGAGCAACAACATGGCAACAAAGGAGCGAACAGAGTGTCACAGATATGAACAGCAGAAACACCAGCAACAAGAAGAAAAACATTGAAAAATCTGGGGAGGCTCACCAAAATATTGGACGAGAAGGACGAGTATCAAATGACAAGAGCTTTCAACTTCTTCCACCTGTCCCATTGAACAACCCTACGCATTGTACTCCGGAGGATCACCAGCGCCATGCGCTGAAGGACCACACATTCGATCATGCAACCCTCAAAGCAGGCCAAGAAGGGCACACTGAGTGTCCTTTGTTGTCGCCACCAAGGATCATGCCCCCACATTCTCCTCCTAGTATTCACTATCACCATCATCATAATCACAATCACCACGAGGACCAGTCCCTCATCCTCAGCCACCACCACCATGACACAACAATGACAAACAATTCAGACAACAGGGGAGTTCTGGATGATACTAGAGGCGGCACCAGTACCAACAAAAACTTGATCCGCACCATTTGTTCTTTTTCCTCATCGTCTGGCTTTCCGAACAAGAAGAAGAAATGCAAAGGACAAGAACAACCAGGCAGCTTCATAGCGCCAGTGTGCAACCAGGCAATGCTGGATGCACTATATCCACTCCCAGTCAGTTTCAGCCCAGGACCATACACAGTCATCATTGGGAGAGGCGGCACGGCAAACAAATGCGCCATCGGCAATCGCCGATTACGAGTCATTGTTTCAACCTTTTTGGAACGCTACTCGAAGGCATCCACCAAAGGTGAAAAGTCAAACATAGTATCCACCATTGTTGCGATGGTGAAAGAAGCGTGTCCAATGGGTGGTGCATTCGTACGAATGGGTAAAGACGGGCAGTGGTATGAAGCCGAAGATTCGGCTGCTTCTGAGAAGGTGGGATATACATTGCGTGAGATGTTGGGTGACAAATACAAGTCCAGCTCCAAGTGGAAAGAACGAAAGCGTCAAGGTCAACACAGCAGAACGTCGTCCGCTTATTCTGCCACGGCTTCCTCCTCCTCAGAAGAAGCAGATGATAATGCATGACCACGATGATAAGAACCTTCTTGCTGGTGCAGCCCCAGTTATTGCAGACTCCTCCTGGAAGTCATTGACCACTCTCAATGTCCGAACTTTTGCTGGGTCTGTTTCAGCATAGCTTCGTTGCCTTTGAGATGCCGCCGGCAAGAACAGAAGAGCCGCGTTCTCCGCTTCCCGCCGTATTGCAGCAACAACAACTACTAATGTGATTACTACTAACTTTTATTCCGGTTATCAATACTCTAGTACTACGTTATTAGTATTGCTGGTACCGGTGGTAAAGCCGTATTGTTCTCAACAACATCATGGTGTTTCTCAGCTCATGGTGGAAGCAAGACCGAGCAACGGCGGTAGTATTGCTGTAACTACTACTACGGTACCTAGTTTACCGCTGTGGAAGAAGCAGTATGATGCGCTACCTCGGTGCTTGTGTGCTACGAGACGGGGTACGACAGGAAAGGTATTGCCAACAACACAACATCTACTACTCGTCATTTGTACTGGTGCTGGCTGATTCCTCGTGCCACCGGTAGTAGTACCAGCAGTGCTCTGCGAGGAGATCAACCGGTATGCATGGTCTTAAAGCCAGTTGGCTTGTTGATGAACAAGAACAGTGCATGCAGTGCGCGTGCTTGGAGTCCTAGTACCTCCTCCTGTTGAAGGTACTGATATTTGCAAGTACTAGTTAGTAGCAAATTAAGATATTATTTGTTATTTAGTAGTGGCAAGAATAAACCTCGTTGTTCTTCATATTGTTTATGCTTCTGGCTACCCTACTACCGTTAGTCTATGCTTCCTTGACAATGGTGCTTCTTCAGGTCGCTTTCATGTCGCCACAGCACTGGTTCTTGCTAAAATTGTAGCTGTGCTACGAGACCTCGAAATGAATCACATGAAAGATCTTTCATGACGGCTCGAAGGACTAAGAAGAACAAGCCAAGAATTCTTCATACAACAGTGGAGGCACAATTTGACATCATCATTAATTCTGCTCTAAACCAAGAACACGAGAACTTCCTTGTTGTCTGGTTACTAAACAAAGGTTGGGGTTGGTAGCATACCTCTACTCTAGAGATGACAAGAGTTTATCACGACAATCACCACGACGGACACCAACAGCACTACTACAATACCACTACTGTACCTAGGTAGGGAGGAGGACGACAGGCTCTTTTTGTTTCTACTAGTAGTACTGTACTGGTGGTGCTACCTCTAGCTAGAGTAGTGTTGCTACTACTACACAGAAACTACTACCAATGAACTTTCCATATCGAAGAATTGCATGCAGTGCTTGTTGCTCGGAGTAGTGCTACCTGCTGGGTTCATCCTCGTTCTTTATTAAAGTTTAATGAATTTATTTGTGTCAACAGAAAAATATAACCTTTTGCTCGAAGGACGAATATTGCATACAGAAATGCTCGTAGGTTAATAATGTTAGTACTGAGGAATGCTGACGTCACAACCGTCCCACCAGACACGAATCCTTTGGATGATTTCTCAGAACGTTTCCAGAAGAGGTCAAGAACTTCACACCAGTACTTTGTTGGAATTGATGCAATCTTATTCGTGCGGCATTGGCCACCAGTATGTACAACGAGTACGGTCTACGTTGAGGTCGACATTGAGTACGTTGTCGGGCCAAGCCAATGATGAGTAGGTACTATTGTCGCCCGAATGGTGGTATTACCGTACGTGAAGTGGAATGGTGACGCCGAAAATTGTTTCCGATTTGACGGACAAAGACAAAGCAACCAGCAATAACCCATTCCTCCTGGCAAGTTTGAGCCTACACGCTTCTTAGCTGGCTTTTCATTTGTGTAACGGTTCGGGGATTTGGGTGTCTTGCGGTGGCAACATGATCATGCTTCATACCAGCCCACACTTTTGTGAGTATCTGCATATTCTTTTTGACCCAACCTGGACTTGAACGCGTTTGGAATGCTCCGGTGGTCAATACAGAGGACCTAGTTTTTGTTGCAATTGCTTCCGTCCGAAAGTATTTGCAATTTCCCGGTTGGTGGCATTTTTGCCCGGAATGGTGGTCATGGTGGCCCCGCCTTGGAAGTTGCCATGTTAGGGGTAGTTGCTGAGGTCATTGAGGGGCTGCTCTGCTATGGCCGTTCCTCAATCGGTCAATCCCATCACACAAATTTTGAATTCTTTCTTCTCGAGCGCAAAAAGGAGCAGCAACGTCATGCAGGTCGTATCGGATGCGAGCATTACCAATAGGACCCAGGAATGAGCGATGGTCTTGTTCTGCTTTGTATGCCACCCCACACTTTCTTCTCTTCCTGATTGGTCTCTGGTGGAGGGGATAGAGTCATATGGGAAAACAGGCCGAGCCATTTCATTCTTCCCCTTTTCATGTCTTGACTTCTTCGAGGATGACATTCTTCCAACCGCCTCTAGGGACCTATTGGGTGTCATTGCGTTGATCGCTGCTGCCATTTGATGTTGTTTGGTGTCTTGCTGGCGTACTACGTTGCGTTTGAAGTCCGTAATGCAGTGGAGTCCTCGTCGGCATTGTTCTGTGACAGCAGGTACTACTTCTACTATATAGATGTAAGGGTGATGGATGACATGACCCCTTATACCGTTAGTAGTATCTGGACCGCATGATGTGGTTGGTTGAACCACTAACTGGGGGGATGAAGGCAAGATGATGGAGTGATTGGTACATGGTGGCAGAAAGATGATATCCGGCAATGGAAATGCAACAAATTTATTTTTCAGTAACAGCCACTGTTTTTTTCTGGTTGGTGGCGACAGAAGGAAAATGATGGGTATTGATGAACCACGACCTGTAGAATGCATCTCTAGTGCTGTTCTGTTGCATTCTCAATTTTTAGCAACAGCAACAACATAGCAAACATAATAATAATATGCATTTAGTATGGGGGGTAGCATCGTGAAAAAGTGCACTACACTACCAGATTTGACGGGAAGGGACAGATCCAGAAACTAAGAATGCCGACAAGGAGAACTAATCCATGGTATCGCTCAAACAACGGAATCAGTTCTAGTGCCTAGTCTGGATGTGGTGCCCACGGTGCCCACGGTGCCCACGGCCCACATGGGCACTGAGTTCTACGTAGTCGTAGTACTAAAATACGTAGGAGATCTCATCACCCTATTTTTTGAGTATCAATTTTGGGTCCCGGACCTCTTGAACCACGACAGGAAGCAAAAATCCCAAATTACACGAGCCCACGCAGTAAAAAGTAGGTTTGACTGAATGATACAATGGATTACAGACCATCTTTTGGAACAGAAATTTGGAATATTGCTAATCGCTATACCAAGAAATAGTCTGCAAAGTTTGGTCTCCATCAAACTGAGTTTTACCAACTTAGGGGTCGTCTAGATTCAAGACCTTGATATTTTTACACCCTGTACGTACGAAATGTACCATATCCTACACGGTGCCCTCGTGGGCACGACCCATTTTTCAGGCCTGGCACAGCGCAAAAAATGGCCAAAACCACCATTGGTAGGGGTACATGGCAACTTCTCAAAACTTCTATTCTATAGGAAAAGTTACCTAGGTGTAAACTAGAGAAGAAGTGGAATATCACAAAAAAGAAACCACAAGAAACGGTCTACTAGAAAATAATATATGAGTTCCCAAAGTCTGGCTTTCGTAGGCTGTCAACAGTAGGGTAGGTCAATATGGGGTTATAGCCTCCGGGAAAAAAATTAGTCGTGTGTTCTGATTGGTTGCTCCCATGTCGTTTTTTTTTTGCTCTGGAGCTTAAAACCCTAAATTTTGGGGTTTTAAGCTCCAGAGAAAAAAAACCGGGGGCTGATCGTCCGTCGTCGGTGTCGAACACCCCAAGTTTTACTCGTTCTTCAAACGTCACTTAAATCCAATAATACGAGTTTTGAATTTCTGGAAACGAAATGCCATGTAATCTTCAACAAAAACTACTATGAATTTCATCCAATTACGCAACGATACCACCAGGTAATCTTCCCACAGCATGAGATACTTAGCACAATCCAGTAAAAAATCATCATTGGACAGAATAGATTCAGAGAAGGTAGGGAAAGTAAATGAAGTTGTTGTATGAGTTGGTATCACATGAAAACAGAATGTTGTTTGATACGAAACAATGCCGGTCAAGAGGGGGGAGGCACTGCCACGGACCCTTTTTTACCTGGGGTCGTAGTCTGTTTCGTGACTTATCATGAATGGATATTATTGGTCTAAATTACTTTAGTGCGTGTCGCATTGGGGCTCCACCGCGGGAGGCTAAAACCCCATATTGACCTACCCTAGTGCCCACGTGGTGTGCACTTCCAGACTAGGCACTAGTGCCTCGAACAGACTCGGTAACCCATGTGGTACGTCACGTCCCACGTGGGACGCGAAAGTAGGATGTACTGTATATATTACAACACTTCATAGAATAAGAATTACCACAAAACAAACATATCCCCGAATAGCCTGAAAAAAGATGTAGAAGCATGTAAAATCTGCACAGTTTTACGGAGTTTTCTTGTCATGTTGTAGGTGTTTGAAAATGCCAGTCGATATGTTTCACCGCGCGAAATTCGCATCTGTAACCCACATGGTACGCACCCAAACGGCGCGCACAACACGAAAAAGCACGGTGATACACCCAAAATCGGGCACCTCCCTTCTGAGATTGGCTCGGAAGTCTCAGGAAACTGATTTACACAAACCGTTGTTTTTGCAATGTCTTCTTTGTAATGAGAAGAAGGGTTCCCCCATTTTTGGTGGGGATAGGCAGCATGCATCATCCCCCACAAAGCCGTTCAAAATGAACCAAAATTTTGGCGCGAACCCACGACGTATGCCACATTCTCCGATCTCCCCATCACAAAACTGCTTTTGTTGACCACCTGTCGACTGAAACTGCTGTTGTTTGACCAACTATTGACCACCATCCGCCATGCCAAGCAACATCCGAGTTGGGTGCCGCGTGAGCACCCTTGTTTCCCCTTTTGGTCCCACCACCAGCTCCAATCCCAGCACCTCGTCCTCCCGTCTTCTTCATCCTGTTGTTGTTGGAGAGGAGGACATGCCCGTTGAAGGAGGAGATGGACCAAAGAAGTCTCGCCGGGAGAGGATCCAAGGTCTGGTTATTGGGTCTGCTCCCCACAAGCAATGGACTGTGCTTTGGGATGGAATCTGTGTCACCTCTAACCACTCTCCCAACGTGCTCAGGTTCGACCTTGCCCCGCCTCCTCCCCCTGCCGAAGGTGAACGTGTTGATGCCCTTACTGCCTTGATGTACGAAGGTGGCAGTGCAGCTTTGAAGGAGCGACGGGACACAATCCTCAAGCAACTCCAAGCTCCTCCTCATTTCGTCGGGGGGCTAGAAGGACTCGAAAGATTCCTTCGTCGCCGGATGTTACCTGAAGCTGGTGCTGCTGGTTGGCGTGCTGGTGGTGGTGCTGGTGCCGGAGCTGGCTGTCGCCCTGACCCTGAGGAAGATGAAGAGCTTGATGTTGAAGAAGATTTCCTTGTTGACGATGGAGAAGAGGATCCGGCTGCTTCGTCGGATGATGATCGTGATTCGGTTCAGCACCAGGAGGACGAGGATGAAGAAGAATGTGACGACAGCAGCGATGACGACTCGGAGGACGAAGGCGAGGACAGCAGCTACATCCCTCGGTCTTGGTTGCAATACATCACCGAGAAGGAGTCCTTGATGGGTGATGAAGTTGTTGTGGGTAGCGCCAAGAACAAGAAACGTCAGACCACCTGGAAGGTCCGGCCTGATGTCAACGAACACGACGAGTCCCTTCGCCGTGGATGGAATGTAGGCACTCCTGCTGCGGCTACTTCTTCTTCTTTGTCAACCCTTTCCTCCAACAACGAGTGGGCACAAGAAGATATTGGCGACGTTAACGAAGCTGCACAACAAGAGAACAGTGACACTGCTGCTCGTCCTCCTGTTACTGACCAACCTGTTACTGACCAACCTCGATCTTCTTCTTACAACCACGATGCCGATGATTTTGCTGAAGTTGGCCTGGCAGGGTTCGACTTCAGAGATAAACCCATCAAGCTCCGGAACAACAGCACAAGGATCAACTTCATGGAGCTCCTCCAGCACATGTGGCCTGGGGAGTGGAGAGCTCAGCTTGAGCTCTTGAATGCCCGCATTGACAAGCACAATGCTTCCGTTTTGTCGTCTCAAAACACCAGGAAGAAGTCCTCGTCCACCAAGCTCGTTCGACACATTTCAGAGAACGAATTCTTCAAGTACTTTGGGTTGTTGCTGTTGGCTCGTGTATTCTCTCGCCCTGGTGGCCAGATCTGGGACACCAAGGACCCTGAAGGCATGGATGTGGCAGTGGATGCCTCCCAGTGGATGTTCAAGTATCGTTTTCTTGAAATCCAGGAACACATGGAGTTCGTCTTTGCGGATCCAACCAAGGAGCCTGGCGTCTGTTGTGATGCAGAAAGTGATCCGTGGTGGGCTATTGCTGGAGGAATAGCTGGGTTCAATGACAACAGGTCTAGGAAAGTCAAGACTTGCCGAGTTAAAGTGATGGACGAATCAATGTCGGCATACAGGCCCAGGACGTCACCAACTGGCACTTTGGCTCACTTGTCATTCATCCAAAGGAAGCCAGAGCCTTTGGGAACAGAGTTCAAAGTTACTTCCGATGCAAATACTCACATCATGCTCCACCTTGAGTTGCAGAAAGGGAAAGTTGCCATGAGAGATGCTGCTTACACCAATGAAGCAAGGCTTGCCACAGCAGCCTGTGTCCTTCGGATGGTTCAGGATACAAAGAGAGTATCAATCAAGGAACCCCAAGACAATGGGCTTTCTGAGATATACCTCGGGGATTCCTGGTTTGCTTCAGTGGATGCGGCTGTGAAGTGCCGAGCTATCCATGGAGTGCATTTCATTGGTGTCGTGAAGACAAACCATTCTGCATTCCCGAAGGCGTTTCTATTGGAGACAATGGACAAGTGGCCCGCCGGAAGCCACATTGTTCTAGAGACTACAGTTGAAGGCGTTCCCTTGCTAGCAATTGGATTCAAGTACAAGAAGAGCAAGGTTACTTGTTTTCTAGCTACGAAGGGAGCTGGTCACACTGGACGAGGAATCCCTTACTACGCAAAGTGGAAAGATGATAATGGAAACACAAAGACTCGAACAGTGCCCCGCCCACAGATCGTTGCAAGGTATTTTGGATCATGCAATGCCATTGACTTACATAACCAATCAAGGCAAGGTAATCTAGCCCTTGAGAAGACCTGGGTCGTTCGGAAGGGAAATGCCAGGTTGGTGACAACTCTCTTCGGGATCACGGTGACTGATGCATGGAAAGCTTACCGATATCACCTTCCAAAGAATAGCCGCCACAAGAATATCTCAATCATGTCATTCACCAAGATTCTGTGCAAGGATCTGTTGGAAAACACACTGCCTGTGAGCGTTGGAGGTGGTGAGTTGGTGATTGGTTTGGATCACGATGTTGTTGGCAACACTCAACGACAAACAAAGAGATCCATACCTGCCCGTGTTTCCATCCCTACATCCCTGGACACCCGCCGCACTGCCAGCTGCAATGGATCTCATCGATCAGTGGATTCTGGGACTCTTGTTGGTGCTGCAAGCACCAGTGCGAGCTCCTCCTCATCAGGAAGTAACAGCACCAGCACATCTTTGGTGCCTGTTGCTTCGTTACCAGTCCCTCCTAACCATGCCATGGGCCACATTGTTGTACAAACTGGTCGGAAAGTGAATTACAAAAACGTTGAGGGTCGGTTGAAGCAAGAAAGAAGTGGGAAGAGGCTCGCAAGGGGCAAGTGCCAGATTTGCAAGAAAAATACGTCCTTTTTTTGTAGTGGCTGTGATGCCCATGATATGCCAACCAAACACAAGGAACCTTGGCTCTGTCCTCTTAGTGCAAAAAGGCAATGCTTGGAAGTCCATTGGAGGAAGATCCGAGAGCTACAACAAACTTCCGAGGTCGTCGAAGTTGACCATGGTGAAAATGGGGTGGGTGTGTGAAAAATATTCGCCGTAGCCGCCCTAAAATTAGTACCAGGAATTAGGAATCAAACTAGTCAATGCAGTCTTCCCCTCTTGTGACCCATGTGGTACGTGGGCCGCATGGGTTACCGAGTCTGTTCGAGGCACTAGGACTACGGTATTTAAATGGGCAAGCAAAAACCTTCTGGGAGATGTTGTAAGTTGTAACATTGGCATTCCTGTTGTCCTCCCACGTCGAGGTCACTGATGAAGGTTATGTAGGAGGGGTCTCACTCACACACAATTTCCCTCCGGCACTCGTAGTGTCTCAAATCTTCTTCGCAGTTGGAATCTTCCCAGAAGAAGACTGCACAAAATCAATCACATGCAAGAAATTGAAGACCCTCCTCAACAACACTCGTGGCGCAGAAGGCGGTGGTAATGGTTTTCTCCAGGTACTTAAGATCATTTCGAAACGTGACACTTCTGGCGTCGTTGTTGTGAAAGATCCCTCACGATTTCATGGTGTAAATAGCTTTCAATATCACAGGTTTGAGGTTCCTAGATATTGAAAGTCCCCATAAGAACACCAGAATCCCAATTCCGATTTCCGATTTCAGTGTTATTAAAGTACTAGTTAGTAGTTGACAAGCACAGGTTAGTAGTTTTTGAATTGATAAACTTCCTATCGTGAACAACATAGGAGGCTGCTCATCTCCTTCACAACTACTAGTACTTCTTCATCAATAGCAGCGAGCCCGTCACTGAAACAAGGGCAGGTGACAAAAAGCTCGTTGTAATTGTCGCAATTATTGGGGATGTTGTTGAGACAGATACACGATGACGACGGACTGGGACTATCGGTAGTACAAAAGGGTATCGCCAGGTACTGGTGGAAGAAACCATTAAGCCACTTCCGTGGGGGCAATTCTTTGCGTCTTGAGATGAGGCACCTCGCAAAGCCGTTTCCGCCAAGAACAACAACGAGTTGTCGTATCTCGACATGTTGTTGGTCAGCTCACAAAAACGTATTGGTACCAACTCCTACATCACTCAGAGCTCGAGAATGCAAGCATACCGAAGTTCCACACTCTTGTTTGACATGCAGCCCAGCTACGAATTCGATTCCGAGTTTGCCTGCAACGACATCATCAACTTCGAAATGATGCCCGTCGCTAGTGGTACTGTTTGCAGTACTGCCAACAGAATCCAACAGCCACCATCATGGAATGGCTCCAGCGGCAGCGAACACAATGTCACGAAGGGAAACAAATACAACAGGCCAGACCACACATTTGACCCTGCAATCCTAGTAGATCGTCTCGGATCCCTTCTAAGCACAGGGGGAACTGGACGTACTAGCGAGGGTTCTTGTTTCGTGTTTTCCTCACCAATGGCCCCCCCTGCTTTTCGACCTCCTCAGCATGATCACGGCGATCATCAGCCATTCCTCCTCACCAACCACCACGATACATTGATGAATGAATCAGACAAAAGGCGAGTTCCAGTTGGCTGCTACACTGGAAGTACAAGTGAAAGCTTTCTCCGCACCATCACATCTTCATCTTCTGGTTTTCCGAACACAAGAGTGAACGCACCACCAGTGTGTAATGAGACAACCCTGGAAGCGCTATTTCCACTTCCAACCAATTTCAGCCCAGGACCTTACTCAGTTATCATTGGGAGAGGTGGCACTGCCAACAAATGCGCCATCGGCAATCGTCGATTACGAGTCATTGCCTCAACATTTTTGGAACGGTACTCCAACGCATCCACCAAAGGTACAAAGTCTAAATTGTGTCCACCATTGTCGATATGATCAAACAGGCGTGTCCAATGGGTGGTGCATTTGTGCGACTGGGTAAGGACGGGCGGTGGTATGAAGTCAAAGACACGGCTGCTTCTGAGAAGGTGGGATATACATTGCGTGAGATGCTGGGTGACAAATACAAGTCCAGCTCCAAGTCGAAAGGTCGAAGGCGTCAAGGTCAGCATAGAACATCATCCATTTGCTCTTCTAGCACCCCGGCTTCTTCCTCAGGAGATGAGGAGGTGCTGGGTGAGGAGGACGAAGATGTCCACGATAGTAGCAACAACCTTTGAGCAGTTAGCATCATTGGAGAGTCCATGAGGACTGCTACTGTGAATTGCTGAGCTTTCATCATTGGATTGGCTGGGGTGTATTTCCTTCAGTGACGCCATACCAAGAGACACGCATGCTGTCGTCAAGAGTAATACTAGCATACCTTGGTACACTACTAGTACAAGTACCGCCACTTCTCCTCTAGTAGAAGTACTTTTCTGTTTGTACAAGTATGTCTGTGTTTCTTTGATCTACCACTCCTAATGCTTAGTCAGCTTCGTTCATTGGGTCATTGGCAGCAGCATCAGACACACCTACACCGCCAGCTCTACGAACGAGCAAAGGACGGTAGCAGCCCCGGCCCCCACGGTGCGATGCTCTAGTAGCAGTCCAAGACCTAGTACTACTACTGGGTGGGAGACACGGAACGATGCTTAACTTTTCTAGGAGTGGCATGTCGCCAGCTTGAGGACCAAAGAAGACTGTATACAGTGCTCGTTGCCTCCAAGAGGTGGTCGTGCTGTTGGTGGTACCGGTAGATCCAAACATAGCTGAGTAGCGTGCTATTGTTAATGTTTGCTCCTGTTGGTGCGCTTCTTCGAAGAAGGCGTCATGAGGAGCAAAGTCGGGTCGTCGTCGTCGTCGAAGAAGTACATGGTGACGAATGTCCTCGGCTCCTCGAAAAACAGATCTAAGCAATACTGCTTACACATATGAACTCATTGTCCTTGGAGATCCAAATACTAACGTTAGAACTAGTAGTACTAGCTTGTACTCTACATTTTTGTTCTTAATACTACTAGTACTAACTATGTTTCTTCTTGTTGTGTTTCTGTCAGTACCACTAATACAACAGACATATCGGGAGCTCCAGCAACAACAAGAAGAATGCTACACCACATTGTCGTCTGTGTTGATCCAAATGGCCGCCGCGACATTTGATTGCCCTACACCACCACCGCATTCTTGTTTTGTTAATCATGATGAAAATCGTCAGTCCATTTGTATCACAACTAGAGTCTAAAAACCTGGCGTCGTACTATTATAGTTTACACCAACAACTACAAGTCTTACTGGTAGCTGCGTCATACTGCATGCTAAAGTAGTAGCTGTACCACGAGGCTCAAAATGAATAACATGAAGGATCCTTCAAGAAGAACGGTGGCGGCTGGAAGGACTAAGAACAAGCCAAGAATTCTGCATACAGTGAAGGTTGTACCGCACAGCTCTAAACCACCACGAAAACTTGCTTGTTGGTCAAACAAAGGTTGGGGCGAGTAGCATATCTCTACTAGTAGTAGGTGTCAAGATTCACCAGCACTTGTGCTTCTAGTCCTAGAGAGGGGAGGACGAGTACTACTACGGCAGGCCGTTAATGTTCCTTCCTCCTTGTTGCTAATCTTGCACACAGATGCTACAAATGAACTTTCCACATCGAAGAAGAATGCATACAATGCTTGATGCTCGCTCGGAGTGGTGCTTTTGTCAGCTTGGTTCATCCTCGTCCTTTATTAAAGTTTATCGATTCTATGTGTGCCACCAGAAAAATTAACCTTGTGTTCGAGGCAGGAATATTGCATACAGTAGAATGCCCGTACGGTCAAAAACTGCTGACGTCACAATCGAGCGCCCATACTTTTTGTTGTTCTGCAACGTTCCTGCCGGTCAAGAACTTCACACCAGCACATCCATACGCTTTGTTGATGGAAATGATGCAGTTCAATTGACTGCTGCGGCAATGGCCACCAGTTTACGTTGAGTCAGCATTGAGTACGTGGTCGGGCCAAGCCAAGGATGAGTTGAGTTGGCATCGTCCGAACGATGGGACTACATGCAGAACAATGACGGCGATTTGTATCATTGTTCCGAGGGATATATGGAGAGGACAAAGACAAAGCAACAGAATCACAAAAAGGACACATCGTCCAACAATTACCCATCCCTCCTGACAAATTTGAGCCTACATGGGCCTTTACTGGCTTTTCATTTGTGTACCGCTTCGGGGATTTGGGTTTCTTTGCAGTGGCAACAGCATGCTTTTTACCAACCCACCAGATCTGTGAGCATCTACCAATTTTTGACCCGACCTAGACGAGAACGAGTTTGGAATGCTCCGGTAGCCAATACAGCGGGCGAACTCGCATGACATTTCGAGCAAGTTTTCCGTTGCACTTTGTTCCCAGCGAAAGCATTTGCAATTTTCCGAGTTGGAGGCGTAGTAGGTGGTCCTCATGGTGGCCCCCTTGGAAGTTGCATGTTCTGGGTCGTCTGGCCCCACTTACTGAGGCCATTGAGGGGCTGCTCTGCTGTGACCGTTCCTCAAAGGTTTCACAACTCGAGCGAAAAAGGAGTAGCAACGCCATGCAAATCGTAGCGGATTCGGACCTTACAATAAAGACTCAGGAATAAGCGATGGCCTTGTTCTGTTTTGCATGCCACCCCACACTTTCCTCTCCCCCTGTTTTGTCTCTGGAGAGCCGGATACCAGCTGGGGGAATGAAGCCGCCAAGATGGTGATGGATGAGGGAATGATTGGGACGTGGCAGCAGAAAGATGATGCCCGGCAACCGGCAACTGATATGCAATAATTTTATATTTTCAGTCACAGGCACGAGAATTTTTCTGGAAACAGATGGAACCGACGAGCAGTGCATGTAGGAAGCATCTCTTAGTGCTGTTCCGTTATATTCTCAACTTGTAACAACACCAGCACATCAACACCAACTGTACGGTTAGTATCGGGGGAGCGTCGTGTTATAGTTTACTAGTACTAGTTTGTTTGACGTGACAAGACCGAGCTCGAAACTGAAGAATGCCAACAAGGAGAACCGATCCATGGTGATCGCTCAAGCAACGGAATTGTTCCACTCTCGATCTCCATAGAGCCGATCCTGTTCCTCTTCGCAACAAGTTGAAAAACAACAGGCAACACGAGGATGATACTAAGTAAAACTACCGCTAAGACTACAGTATTTTGAAAGAGTAAGGAGAAAGCCTTTTTGGGAGATGATACTTTGGCATGAACGTTCCTGGGAGCTCAGATTCGTATCTATTCCTGTGGTCCTCCAACACCGAGGTCACTGATGAAGGCTATGTGGAAGGGGCCTCACTCAAACACATTATTTCCCTCCGGTACTCGTACTCGTATTATCACAACAACATATCTTCGCGACCGGGATCTTCCCAGAAGAAGAAGCCTGCACAAAGTCAATCACATGTAAGAAATTGAAGACCCTCCTCAACAACCCCCGTGGCGAAGAAGGTGGTGGTAATGGCTACGCTACTAGTACTACTTAGAGTGATTTGGTAGTACTTAAGATAATTCTGAAACGTGACACTTCTGTCGTCGTTGTTGTGAAAGATGCTCACGATTTCATCTTTAATTACTAACGTTAGTATTTGCTTTCAAAATTCAGCGCCAGCAGCAGCCTCAATATCACAGGTTTCTACTAGTACATACTACTAGTAACGTACTGCACTAGGAGTTAGTATTAACAATCCCCATAAGAACTTCAGAATCCCAATTCCGCATTCAGATTTCAGTGATATAAAATTCTTTCAAGCGCTGGGGGTGGTTTTAGAAGGTGTTAGTAGTAGCAGTCATTGAATTGTTAAACTTCTTGTCGTGAACATAGGCTCTTCTACTAAGTGCTTCACAATTCACAACCTTCGATCAATAGCCCCACCACTGGAATCAAGACAGGTGACAAAGGACTCGCAACAATAAATTGTCGTTAAGCCACTTCCGTGGGGGCAATTGTTTGCGTCTTGAGGTTTGTACCGTACTACAGGTACTAGTAGTAGTTCGTACCTCGCAAAGCCGTTTCCGCCAAGAGCAACCTCGAGTTGTCGTATCTCGGTCAACTCACAAAAACGTATGGGTACCAACTCCTACATCACTCAGAGCTCGAGAATGCAAGCATACCGAAGTTCCACACTCTTGTTTGACATGCAGCCCAGCTACGAATTCGATTCCGAGTTTGCCTGCAACGACATCATCAACTTCGAAATGATGCCCCGTCGCTAGTGTACTGTTTGCAGTACTGCCAACAGAATCAACAGCCACCATCATGGAATGGCTCCAGCGGCCAGCGAACACAATGTCACGAAGGGAAACAAATACAACAGGCCAGACCACACATTTGACCCTGCAATCCTAGTAGATCGTCTCGGATCCCTTCTAAGCACAGGGGGAACTGGACGTACTAGCGAGGGTTCTTGTTTCGAGTTTTTCCTCACCAATGGCCCCCCTGCTTTTCGACCTCCTCAGCATGATCACGGCGATCATCAGCCATTCTCCTCACCCAACCACCACGATGCATTGATGAATGAATCAGACAAAAGGCGAGTTCCAGTTGGCTGCTACACTGGAAGTACAAGTGAAAGCTTTCTCCGCACCATCACATCTTCATCTTCTGGTTTTCCGAACACAAGAGTGAACGCACCACCAGTGTGCAATGAGACAATGCTGGAAGCGCTATTTCCACTCCCTATCAATTTCAGCCCCGGACCTTACTCAGTTATCATTGGGATAGGTGGCACTGCAAACAAATGCGCCATCGGCAATCGTCGACTACGAGTCATTGCCTCAACATTTTTGGAACGGTACTCCAACGCATCCACCAAAGGTACAAAGTCTAAAATTGTGTCCACCATTGTCGATTTGGTCAAACAGGCGTGTCCAATGGGTGGTGCATTTGTGCGACTGGGTAAGGACGGGTGGTGGTATGAAGTCAAAGACACGGCTGCTTCTGAGAAGGTGGGATATACATTGCGTGAGATGCTGGGTGACAAATACAAGTCCAGCTCCAAGTCGAAAGGTCGAAGGCGTCAAGGTCAGCATAGAACATCATCCATTTGCTCTTCTAGCACCCCGGCTTCTTCCTCAGGAGATGAGGATCATGTGCTGGACGAGGAGGACGAAGATATCCACGATAGTAGCAACAACCTTTGAGCAGTCAGCTTCGTTGTAGAGTCAATGAGGACTGCTACTGTGAATTGCTGAGCTTTCATCATTGGATTGGCCATATCAAGAGACACGCATGCTGTCGTCAAGAGTAATACTAGCATATCTTGGTACTACTAGTAGTACAAGTACCGCCATTTGTCCTCTAGTAGAAGTACTTTTCTGTTTGTACAAGTATGTCTGTGTTTCTTTGCTCTACCACTTCTAGCTAATACTTAGTCAGCTTCGTTCATTGGGTCATTGGCAGCACCATCAGACTCACCTACACCGCCAGCTCTACGAACGAGCAAAAGACGGCAGCAGCCCCCCACGGTGCGATGCTCTAGTAACAGTCCAAGACCTGGGTAGTACTACTACTGGGTGGGAGACACGGAACGATGCTTAACTTTTCTAGGAGTGGCATGTCGCCAGCTTGAGGACCAAAGAAGACTGTATACAGTGCTCGTTGCCTCCAAGAGGTGGTCGTGCTGTTGGTGGTACCGGTAGATCCAAACATAGCTGAGTAGCGTGTTATTGTTAATGTTTGCTCCTGTTGGTGCGCTTCTTCGAAGGCGTCATGAGGAGCAAAGTCGGGTCGTCGTCGTCGTCGAAGAAGTACATGGTGACGAATATCCTCGGCTCCTCGAAAAACAGATCTAAGCAATACTGCTTACACATATGAACTCATTGTCCTTGGAGATCCAAATACTAACGTTAGAACTAGTAGTACTAGCTTGTACTCTACATTTTTGTTCTTAATACTACTAGTACTAACTATGTTTCTTCTTGTTGTGTTTCTGTCAGTACTACCACTAATACAACAGACATATCGGGAGCTCCAGCAACAACAAGAAGAATGCTACACCACAATGTCGTTTCATTCTGTTGACAGAGGTTGATCCAAATGGCCGCCGAGACATTTGATTGCCCTACGCCACCACCGCGTTCTTCTTTTGTTAATCATGATGAAATCGTCAGTCCATTTGTATCACAACTAGAGTCTAAAAACCTGGCGTCGTACTATTATAGTTTACACCAACAACTACAAGTCTTACTGGTAGCTGCGTCATACTGCATGCTAAAGTAGTAGCTGTACCACGAGACTCAAAATGAAAAACACGAAGGATCCTTCAAGAAGAACGGTGGCGGCTGGAAGGACTAGGAACAAGCCAAGAATTCTGCATACAGTGAAGGTTGTACCGCACAGCTCTAAACCACCACGAAAACTTGCTTGTTGGTCAAACAAAGGTTGGGGCGAGTAGCATATCTCTATTACTACTACTAACTCATTGATTAATTCTCTTTATAACTACGAGAATTGCCTTACGGCTTTTGCGTCGTCTTTCTATCACCCCTGGGTCCAAAAAGGGAGGAGTGAAGTCCGTCCGACGAGACTCCGACTAGATCGGGTTCATTTCACTGTTATACCAAAACATAAAGTGTGCGTCCGTCACGCTCGTCTCCGTTCCTGTCTGCCGATGCTCCCCGGGTGAACTCTCTTCCTGTGAAGTCTGTCTCCCGTTCCTTGTAATGATTGATGTTGGTGGAGGGCTGTTGAACAAGGCAGCCGTTCAGTGGTGCCGCACCAAGAAGAAATTAATGGTGACAAGAAGTCTGTTGACATTGTCCATTGGGTTGTTTGATAAGGGGGCTTGTAAAGAATGCCTGTGTACCTGTGTACTTGCCGGAACCCCGGGATGGTGTGCAAGTGTGTGGTGACAATGGTCGAATTGATTAACTGTTGTCATAGTCCGTTGGTGTGTGGATAAGATTTGTTGTGTGCCTGTGGCCTCTCCGGAGCACCAGGGTGGTGTATGATTAGTATCACCGCGATTGTTTTTTTTTTTTTTTATCCTGTTGGTTCCAGAACATGTTGATGAGCTAGTTGCGCCGTTTGAGTGGAAGAAATCCACGCCACGATATCGTCAATAGGACGCTGCAAAAGTTGGGATAAAGTGCCATGGAAAAGATTGGAGTTGGATGGGGCAACAGATTGTGGTCCTTGCTCGAAAGTTCGACGTGCACTGAGGAGAATCCGACTGATTTCCTGATTGTCAATATTGCGATCGTGTAGAGCTTGATTGCGGTCCTGCCATAATTTCCACGAGACGTCCCACAAGAATCGTACCAAAGTCGAGCTCCAATGAGGAACGGTATCTGGATCACCTTCTGATTGTGCTATGGCCCATGCCTTCGGTATCCTACCCCACATAATATCGATGTTAGGAGTGTCGGGGTGAGGTTGAGCAATCTCATATAAATGCACTTGTTGTGGGGTCCACTGAGCCTCCAGACTCTCCGGTGACGATCGACGCTGTTTGATGAGTATGTCTTTGATGGTTCGCATAATTACACGTCGTAAGGATGGGATGGTGCAAAGGCGTTTGAGAAGGGACGATAGTTGGCGCAGTGCATCATATTTCAGGGTAAGAGCCGAAGTGCTGCGGCAATAGATCACATGAGAAGAATCCTCCTCAGCAGCCTGGCAGCGGGGGCACTGATTATGCTGCCACTCCCCTCTGCGTTGCAAATTTTTTCCTGTGGCCGCCTGGCGAGAAGCCAGTTTGCAGAGACCAAAAAATTGATGCCGAGGTACCAAGTTGCGAGCCTTTGCTATCGCAGCACCGTCCCAGGACTCGATGTGTGGCGCCGTGTATTTGCCAGTGGATATCCAGTGTGCCACCACTCGATCGCGTCCCAGATGTCGAGAAATTTGTTGGGTGCCAATTCGAGTACACGGGAGCTCCCCAATGTAAATGAGATTTGGGATGTTCGCTGGGGGTTGTGGATTCGTTGTCAGTGCGTGGCACTGTTCCCACCAAGCTTTGGCTTCTAGATCCATTACTTCGTTAGCCTGCTCCATCGGTGATAGCTCGTCCCAATCCTTGTGTTGGTGAGCTTTTACATGTCTAAATGAGAGTCGGCACGGGATCTGTTGGACCAGTTCCTGTAAAATCACCAGAAGGTCAAGGTCCAAGCTGCGGCCGTGCAGCGTAAGGGTATTGAGGGCCGTCCCCGCACTCATGTTATCGCAATATATGGTGAGCATGCCTTCTGGAGATAAGCGGTGGAGAATGTGTGAGGAGTGTGGTGGCGAGAATTCCAATGATGCCCCCCAGTTCGCTACGATAAGAGCTGGGGGTAGCATTGTTCATCCAGATTTCATTGTGTCCCAAGATGCAATAGTGAGTGGCCTGGTCCGTGAGGTACATGCCGTAGGCCGAGGTGCCTCTCTGGTGTTTCAACGACCCGTCCGACACTGCTGCAGCTTGTCCTCGATTGATGGCGTGTGCGAGAGATCGACAGTTAGAGTGCCATCCTTCCAGGTCATGCGTGGCCCATTGTGCCCAAGAAGGGAGTACGACGGTGGCCGGATCTTCTGAGATAGGGCCGTGGAGTTGTCCGGCGAAGGTGGTCGAGTCTTGAAAGCGGTATGCCCAGCATGGATTGGCTTGTGGGGTTGGAGGGATGCAGCTGTCTGCCAACGTGGGGAAATTTTGTTGAGGGATGAGCGATCGTTGATTAATGGCCCGATGCCAAGTGGAGGGAACTGTTGACTGGATGACAACGGTCCGGGAGTTATCGTCAAGCCAAGCTGGCCAATGAGGTGGACAGGGTTGCGTCAGTGGCCCAAGGGTTGCATCAGTCTTCTGTAGACGCGGTTGCGGCCACAATCAGCAGTCGGCGCAGAATCGATGTCCATTTCTCCCATTGTTCTGGGTGGGGGCGACCCTGGACCGGGAACGAGTGTCTCTTTGGCCAACGACGAACTCTATCGATGTGGTCCCATCCTTCGAGCAACTGTAGTCCACTGCCCTCTGTCAAATCCGCCACTGTTGAAATCTGAGCCCAGATTCGGCATTGGTTGAGCTCCACCAAAGATTTCCCTCGGACACCATGGTCCCAAACCAGGTCCATAATATGTCGATCATGAGTGCGCCAACACAAGGAGTTCAGGTTCTTCATCCATGGAGAGGAGATTCGCATATTGTGTAGCTGCATTTCCTGACTAACCTGTGTAAACCAAGTGGGTGTGCCCAAGCGCGTCACTGCCATTTGGGGTAGGTCCCACCAATCGCCTGAAAGTCCGATCTCCAGTCTTGTTAGTTCTATGGAGAGACATAGGAGTTTACCGGAAATTTGTTGAGAACCCCGTAAGTGTCTTTGTAAGGTGAGCGCATGATGAGCGACGGACAAGGAGTAGCAGTCTGGGATCTCCAGTCCCAAGTACTCATACGGTGCATGAAGAATGGCTCGGTTGAACGTTTTCACCAGTCCTGTTTTGGGAATTCCAGCTTTCACAATGGTAGATGTAATATGTTGGAGTTGTTCCGCTGATAAAAGAACACTTGGTAGAACATATTCGACGGTTTTGTAGATGCATTTGGTGGTAGTGTCGAGAGCTTCAGCATGCCGCAAATGGCTGCGTGCCATTTTCCTGGCCCAGCTACGGGCTTTTTCCAGTAATTGAGTATACGCAGCGTCATCTTTTCCTGTAGGGCTTAGCGGCACTCCCAAAGTAGTATACGATTCAGTCGGCTCTTGACGGGGAATGACTTCGTATTGTCGCTTGTAATTACGTAGATGGATTTCTCCCGGCTCCATGGCTTTAGTCACCCATTGCCAGTCTCCTTTGTCATTCCACTCAAATGCCATGAGTACCCAGCTACACTTCAGCACGTTCAGACCTCCGCCGGAGGCAAAGATAAGGCCTTCCCACTCGGTGAGCATTTGTCTCATTTGGTTAATCGTTCTGCCTGGTGGTTGTGTGCGATCTCCGATAGATGCCCTGTGGCTAGATCCGTGTCGTCCACGAATGCATAGCCTACAAGGTTGACTTCCTGTCGGCTGTACGGAGTGAGCCATTTAATTCCATGGCCTCCGTTACGTAGAGCATTGAGAAGTGGAGAGCTAACAGCAGCCCAGATGAGTGGGCCAGCTCCGTTTCCCTGGAAAATGCTTCCACATTCTTGTTGCCACTGCATGGAACCCCCGTAAGTCCTGGTAGAGTCCCCATAGGCTGTCCGTATGTGGTGTTTCATCCCTTGAAGAGTCGAGAAAAAACATTGCGTTTCTTGGGGCAAAGCGCCGATTCTCTGAAGGCAGAGCGCCGCACAGGAGTGTTGGATCCTGTCATAGCAGCTCTTCAGATCGTTGGAGCATATGGCCACTGGACATCGGCTCTGTCGAGAGATGTCCATGGTCCATCGCTTGTTCAGAACCTGGTCGATAGCTCGTTTGCCTTGCCGACTCCCATATTGCTCCGGAGCGAAAGCGTTGTGGAGTTCTGCTTGATGCGCGAGGCGTCTAGCCCACAATTTGTTAGTGAAATTGTAGACACTATCCATCAAAACTATTGTCCGGAGTTCAGATACTTTTCGGCTTGTCGATTTTTTGTAGATTTCGACGTCCACCCCCTGCTTCCACCATTGATATGGAATGCCAGTCAACCATGGTATGGAGCTGTACCAAGCAAGAAGAATCGCTCCCTTGGGATCTTGTGCCAGTGCCTTGCACTCACTAAAGTTTGGCCCCGAGGGGCAGAGCCCGTGTGTTCCTTGGTTTTTCTCCACCTCGCTTGGAATTCCTGCGCTGTCCATCCGTCCTGGGAGTCGGGAGATCTATGTACCAGCGGGTAGCCCTTTCGGATCTCCTGCAAAAGTCGCCTTGTGTGGCGGTCTGTAGTACGGGGAATATCGGCCTGTCCAGTAAGGAATGGCATGGTAGAGGGACCTTCTCCTTGTCTCAGTGTCGGAGAGTGGAATGGAGTACCATTAGATTGAGTGAAACGAGCTTGATTTTCTTCCATGCATGCGTGTTCAATGGCTTCTTTATCCACGACTCCTCCCACTGCTGACGATCATCCTGCCAAACTTCCACCGATGTCATGCCACGTCGTCCATTGTCTTTGGTGTATCGTCGTATTTGTGCCCAGTGATTTCGGCCTTTTTCTCGTGCGATGAGATCTTTGAGGATCCGGCTGGTGATCTTCGATGCCTTTGTGTCCTGTTGTGCTTCGGGGATGTCCTGTTGGCTCAGTTCCTTCCATGTCAATTCAAGTGCTTTTTGTTCGAGCCGTTTTGGAAGAGGCCTGTTTGATATGGTAAAGTGCTGTACGTGTCTTTGCCAATTGCTCCTTGCATTCTTTCCTGTCCATAGTAAGTGCTGACTGTAAGGAAAGGGATAGCTGTGCTTTTTTGTGCAACCTTCTCAGCTGAGATGTTTTGACCTTGACGCGGTCGGCTTCACGTTGAACCAGTGTTTTCCAGAAAATGTGTTCGTTGATTTTTTGCTTCCATTCCGGGGTAAATGCTACCGCGCCAGTGAAGGCTTTCCGGCACCGTTTATCCGCGAACCTGTGAGCCTCCCAAACTTTCATATCTGCTAGTTCCATCTGATCCACGAACTCCGGGGTTGGAGGATAGTCGGCTTGTTCCCAAAGTCGACGAAGTAATTTATGGGTACCCTCCTTCTCCAGTTGTTGTACAAACAATTGTTGGTACTTGGCGTATGTTTTTGGTTGGTGCATTGAGCATCGGCGTTTGATTGGTTTGTAGATCGTCGGTAATTCCAATCCCCACACCGAGCTGGCCGCGATGTCCACCCAAAGGCATCGGTGGTCCGCTTTGGGTGCCCATACCGCTTGTTCAGCTTCAGTCATACCTCCATCAAGTACCTCAGCTCCCCACGAGATGAAGATCCCATCGATAGGTACCGAGCCGGTCGAACGTGTCGGTATGTCTCGTGTGTCTGGAGCCGTCTGTACCAACGCATTGGTTAGTTCGCATGTTGCCAGCCACTGTTGAATGGTTTCCTTCCTGATATCTTCATTACAATCCATCAGGAGCACTACGGTGTCGCCATATCGATGGTCTTGTAGGATGGCTTCTTTGATATCGTCCAACAATTGCTGTCGTGGATTGGTAGATTCCAGGCCTCGAACCGTATTGAAGAAATCCTTTTGTTGTTGGTGGGCCGAGTACGGGTAGTAGGCGCTGTCTCGTTGAATAGCTCGATAGACTGTGTACACCTTCAGCCAATGATGTTGTTTGCCCTGTGAGCGTATCCAACTCCATCTGCCCAGTCCCCTAGGGTCCCTCCCTACTTGATTGGAACGTTGGGCACCTTGATCCGTAGCCAGTGTAACGGTGCCTCCCCAAAGTCGTTTTTTCCCGAAGCGTGCGTGAACATTGTAGCTCGAGCTAATCCTACATGATCCTGGGGGTAGCCATTGATGAATTCTATCGTACAATTGAAAATTACGGTCAACCTTGGGCCAACATACGTTCGCTTCGGGTGCGCCGAAAAAATCAAATCGTCCCTCCTGGAGCCACCCTGGCAGTGTTCGATCTACCTCGTCCAAGTGTCCTGGTGCCCATCCTCCAAAGTTTTGTAAACCTATCCGAATAATCCCCTTCCTTTTAGGAGGCAGTACTTCACTCCTCCTTTCTTCCATGTATCCTATTCACTGCCTCCCGATGTCTCTGTCATTTCTACATCGGGATTGTCATTTGCTGCGGCGGGCTTGTGAGGCCCGTCCTGTCGGATAGGTGTGACCGGAGGCCGGGATTAGATAGATCTGGACAATCTTGACCTTGAATCATAGTTCGAATTAAACCCATCATTTCGGCGAGACTTTGTTGCACCTCCACATTGTTTTGCTCGATCTTGGACATGCGAGTGTCAAGCGTCGCAATCGTAGTCTTGGTGTGGTTGCTGGTTATGGAAGATGTCTCACTCGTGGTGGAACTTGCCAAGCGACGCTTTTGGGGTGTCATGTTTGCTAAGGAGCGCCTGGATCGTTTGCTGGTGCCAAAAGAAGCTTCAGTTCCTCCATCTTCATTACCGTATTGGTCTGCCTGGACAATGAAGGGAGTACTCTGACTGTTGGCCACTTGCTGTTGGCCCTCCTTAGCGAAATCTGCCATGTCTTCATCGATGTCTTTGAGCTCTGCCATCCATAGATCTTCCTCCGAAACCACGGTGTTTCGTTCAGCGTCCCAAGACATAGTCTGCGCGGCCCGGAGTGCATTGGGCGTGAAGTACTTCTGCAATTCTGTGAAGGGTAAAGAGCTTGAAGTCGGAGAGCCCCTTGATTGTAGCTAAAGCCTCAGCTTCCTTAGCCGGATGGAACGATACCACGTATGCCCCGCTCTCCCAGCTTTCTTCGATGGAAAAGAATAGCGAGGTGTTGGTATTGCCTGAAGTGGATGGCAGTTTCATGATGGCTTCTTGGAGAGAGGTTCTACCTTTATTGAGGTGTTTAACTTCAATAAGGGCGACGGTATCCTTGATGGTCCTAGATACCATCTGATTCGTCCATCCCAGTTGTCGGAATCGTAGTTGGGCGAATTGCGATTGGAGGCCGAATCCGTGAGTTCTTTGAATGGCGGGATGTATCGCATACGGACTCCCGCGGTGCCACTGGGTGGCACTGGTGCCATACAATTCCCTTAGAGTCTGTTTCGTTTCCGTGGCTAACTCGCACTGGTTTCGATGTGGACTGCCTTTGCCTCCGCGCTCTCGGGCGTAGGTGCACTGAAGAAATTTGGCTCATGCCTGGCTTTCTTTCCATCTGGGATTCGCATGTATCTTGCATCGATGTTTCGGAGATTTGGGTTCCGTTTTTGTATACCATCAATAATATGCTGAACCTGCAATTGTTTATGTGAGTACAACAACCAGCCCACAATCACAGTGTCGAAGGCTTGAACCTTGCTGATGACAAAAAATTCGTTCCTATCCCTGTGAAGCCATTGAACTTCCTCTGTAAGCTCCCTGTCCGTGAGTTTAGAAGATGCTCTGACTTTCAAGAACTGCGGCCCGCCTTGAGGCAATGGTCGAATGCCTTTGAAAAATTTTTTGAGGTCATACATGGCGGTCGGAAATTTGGAGTGCCGGGAAATTCGGGTGCCCTCATCTTTTTCCGGGTTGCAGATGAGAAGAGAGAATGAATGATCCAAATCGGTGATGCGTTGGAACCATTTGCTCGTCATCTCTTGTACCATACGCTGCGTGGTTTGGACATCCTGCACATTCGGGTTAGGTTCAAGATGAAGCTTAAGATTGATAAAACCTCTGAATTGTTCGTCTCGACGATCCTCGGGCTCGAATTCCACCTGTCTTGTGTTTTTCATATTCGATTTATAAGCTTTGTTGTCTGTAGCTTCCTTCCTTTCTGTCTTCCTTGCTGATGCAGTGGTAATGGAATCATCCTCCTCTTCTTCCGTATCTGAATCGATAGTACTGAGGCCCACCCTCTTATCCAACTCCACGTCCGTGAGGTTAGGGTCGAACTCCAAGGTCAGATATTTCTTGGGGATGTAGGATGCGTACTTGCGGATCTTTGGGTGATCCATTTTGATGGTGTCGTCTTCGTGTTCTTTTGGGTTGATCTTCATGGTGTTGGCACATGCCTTACACAACAGATTGCATTGGCCGTGGGGAATTTTGAAGTGCCTAGTGCTTTCCATCTCAAAACCACACTCCACATGGACAGCGAGTTGGCAGAATATGCACCTGTGGCGTTCCGAGAGAGGGATGTCAATAGTGCACCAATGTAGTGCTGCACAGTCTTGTGGGTTTTGGGTGATTTTGGTGTCACTCATTTCTCCCCTTACCAAACTGGGAGCAGTTTTCTTGGTCACATTGCGGCGGCTTGCGGCGATCATCTTGTCTCGTTTTGGCTGGGAAGTAATCGGTGGTACCGTTGGGAGATTGCGTGAACTATCCGATTTTTGCTCGTCCATGGTCGGCAGTTGGTCGCTCGTAGGTCGTGGTACTTAACCTACGTGCTCGAGAGTTTAGTAAAGTTTCGATTTCTACGTCGGCGAAACTCTAGTAGCATATCTCTACTAGTAGGTGTCAAGATTCACCAGCACTTGTGCTTCTAGTCCTAGAGAGGGGAGGACGAGTACTACTACGGCAGGCCGTTAATGTTCCTTCCTCCTTGTTGCTAATCTTGCACACAGATGCTACAAATGAACTTTCCACATCGAAGAAGAATGCATACAATGCTTGATGCTGGCTCGGAGTGGTGCTTTTGTCAGCTTGGTTCATCCTCGTCCTTTATTAAAGTTTATCGATTCTATGTTGTGTGGCGATGTTTGGCATGGGTTAACTATTTGTCTGGCATGTTGTAAATAACGAAATAGCATTTATTGCTACTTTACATCCTTGCTCATGGCCTGTTTAGCTTTGGCAGCGTAGTATGCAGCCATTACTGATGATACTGATATTCCGAGCGCGCCGCTACTCAAGGCAGAAGTCAACGAATCAACGGAAGCCTCAACATCCTTCAAGTGTGAGATGATATTATCTTCAGTTGAGCATCGTCTTGAAGTGAATCAACGCGTAGCCGTTCTCGGGCTTGATTAACGGTTTCAATGTGAATTCCAATTGCAGTGCCGTTTTTTAAAATAATTGCCCCACCGGAATCGCCAGCAAAAGATGGGGCCAAATAAACAAAATGACGGTCTGGGCCTTAGCAATGGAAGCGGGGAAAACGCCAACCGAGAGCTTGTCATCATCCAGGTGTTTTAAGTCATTGTGCAAACCAATCTGAAATGCCACCAGAACGCAGCTGATCCCAGGTGCTAGGCTGATATGAGATGGATTCAAGAATGTATCACAACGGGCTTTGTCGGCCTCCAGGACCAGAACAGCAAAATCATTTGCTCTGTCAATAAAATCCAACATAAAGTCGCACGATTGGTCGGCGTGTGGACGGCCAAAGTATCCCGTTACTTTTGTCCCTTCCTCGTTGTCTGGGAAGTTGTGGGCAGCCGATACGGCAGTGCTTCCGTTGACGCAGTATCCTGTACCAATGGGGTTTCCTTCTGCATCTTTCAAATAGAAGACTGCAGCGTACAGTTTGTCTAACACACCCTTTCCCAATATGTTTGCTGGCTGATCGACATCATCTGGAGACTGCTGCTGAGCGGGTGCCACCACAATCAAGGGAATCTTGGAGGTTGTACCGGATGGTACATCGTCGCCGGGGTCGAGAGGGTCAATTCCCCCACCTTGAGAGAAAGGTGGTGTGGTTCCAGGGGGTAGACAGAAATCTGAGTTAAGCCGGATGGCTTGAGCTCTTTCTTCAAACTCATTCTCCTTTCACTGCCTTCGCAAGGCTCCAATAACAGGGGGATCAATGACGCCATGTTGATGAAGATGGCATTGCCCTCCGGCAATTTCTTTCCCTTGTAGTAGAGCTGAACCCAAAACAAGTGAAGAAGACATGATGTTGAAGCGTTTGTTTGTGGTTGTGGTTGCCGTTTTTGTTGCTGTGGTTGCTGTGGTTGTTCGCAGATTCGCCGCTGCCTGCTGCTGCTTGTTTGCTGCTTGTCTTGTAGGCGCTGGCCGTGCCTTTGTCAGTCTGGTCCTACGACAGGCGTTAAATGTGCGGTACCAGGTATCTTCCGGTTTACTGGGACAAGCCGTAAAATAACGCAAAACTTCTACGACCAGGAAAATTTATTGACGTACATACATACGGACGCATTTTTTGCAGATTTGCGACATTGTCCCTTATATAAAAATAGAACAGCGTTAAACAGTGTTCTTTGAAACAACCTCAATTGTCGTTTGCTTCACGACGCAAAAAACTTGCGTCGCGAAGCCAAAAACTTGCGTACGAAGCAAAAACCTTGCGTCGCGAAGCAAAAAACTTGCTTCACGGCGCAGAACAATTACTTCGGGACGCAAGTTTTTAGCTTCGTGGTGATAACTCGACGTAAGTAGGTACTAGTACGTAGGTACACAGTACCGTACTGACTGCACTGATACACCAGTAGTAATACTACTGTGATCATATTGCTTTTTTGTAAGACCCAGAATTTCACTATGTAAATCCCTACCACAGTCTACGTGCACTACGTATACTCATTCCCGTGGTGATTCCCGTGAAATCATAGTATTCGTCAATCTTGGAAATACGTTACCTGGAAAGGTTCATGCTGCTGCTGAGACAACAACAACAACAAACAACAACAACAAACAGCTAAAAACTTCTACTCCATTATCAAAGCTGAAGAGCTCTTCTTCCAATTCCATTTGTACGATCTTTGAGCATTATGTTCAGAATTTTGGTGACTGAGTGGTTGCGTCCATATTCCCGATACACCAAGTCCACTGCTGTCTTGTCAGAATGGCCTGCACGGATTAGTGTTGATACAATATCCCAAAAGACCTTTCTCCTGTAGAATATATTTTTGCATTGACCTCTTTCAACTGGAGTGAATAGCTTTGCAGGCTTTCTCCCACCTGTACCATGTTCATACTCGTCCCATAGAAAATAGAGATCTTTCGGTCTGCTGGACAATCTGGCAGTGGGATCCGAGAGAATGCGACACTCTTCATGGACAACACCAGTAGTAGCACCAGGCATGTTCATTGCAGAACTTGCTGAGATCTTGGAAACTACTTTGCGGATTGATGGCTGCATCAATAATCGTTGTACTTTCAAATCTGTCAAAGAAAGTTTCTTCAGGACCTGATCGTTCTTCAACTGAAGTTCTGTTGTCCGATCTTTGATTTCACGTCGCATTGATAACATTTGAGCAAACAGTAGTCTTTGCATTTCACGTTGCTCTTGAGAAGAAGACACAGTTCTCACCTCTTCTGATGATCCCATTTGGATTTTTGCCCTTCTTGGCTTTCTGTGCTCCTCCTCTGAGGACTCTGACTCCAGCACCGCTCCAACTTGTTCTCTCTCCTGCTTCTTCGACTCCAGGGTGGCAGTTTCAAGTGCTTCACTATCAACCTCCTCAATATGCAACCGATCACTGACACCAGAAACAATGAGATCAAGTCGTTTCACTGGGTTCTGGATGACATATCCATCTTTGTTTCCCCCAGTTGTCGAATTTACCATTGCCAGATATGCTTTTCTCACTTGTTGTCTCAGCTTTGTAGGTAAAAAATGATGCATTGAGTCATCAAAGCATGCCCAAAGTACTGCAGTGGCGAGGTTTCGTAAACAGTGTTCTTTGAAACAACTTCAATTGTCGTTTGCTTCACGACGCAAAAAACTTGCGTCGCGAAGCCAAAAACTTGCGTACGAAGCAAAAACCTTGCGTCGCGAAGCAAAAAACTTGCTTCACGGCGCAGAACAATTACTTCGGGACGCAAGTTTTTAGCTTCGTGGTGAACTCGACGTAAGTAGGTACTAGTACGTAGGTACACTGTACCGTACTGACTGCACTGATACCACCAGTAGTAATACTACTGTGATCATATTGCTTTTTTGTAAGACCCAGAATTTCACTATGTAAATCCCTACCACAGTCTACGTGCACTACGTATACTCATTCCCGTGGTGATTCCCGTGAAATCATAGTATTCGTCAATCTTGGAAATACGTTACCTGGAAAGGTTCATGCTGCTGCTGAGACAACAACAACAACAACAACAACAACAAACAGCTAAAAACTTCTACTCCATTATCAAATCTGAAGAGCTCTTCTTCCAATTCCATTTGTACGATCTTTGAGCATTATGTTCAGAATTTTGGTGACTGAGTGGTTGCGTCCATATTCCCGATACACCAAGTCCACTGCTGTCTTTCAGAATGGCCTGCCCGGATTAGTGTTGATACAATATCCCAAAAGACCTTTCTCCTGTAGAATATATTTTTGCATTGACCTCTTTCAACTGGAGTGAATAGCTTTGCAGGCTTTCTCCCACCTGTACCATGTTCATACTCGTCCCATAGAAAATAGAGATCTTTCGGTCTGCTGGACAATCTGGCAGTGGGATCCGAGAGAATGCGACACTCTTCATGGACAACACCAGTAGTAGCACCAGGCATGTTCATTGCAGAACTTGCTGAGATCTTGGAAACTACTTTGCGGATTGATGGCTGCATCAATAATCGTTGTACTTTCAAATCTGTCAAAGAAAGTTTCTTCAGGACCTGATCGTTCTTCAACTGAAGTTCTGTTGTCCGATCTTTGATTTCACGTCGCATTGATAACATTTGAGCAAACAGTAGTCTTTGCATTTCACGTTGCTCTTGAGAAGAAGACACAGTTCTCACCTCTTCTGATGATCCCATTTGGATTTTTGCCCTTCTTGGCTTTCTGTGCTCCTCTGAGGACTCTGACTCCAGCACCGCTCCAACTTGTTCTCTCTCCTGCTTCTTCGACTCCAGGGTGGCAGTTTCAAGTGCTTCACTATCAACCTCCTCAATATGCAACCGATCACTGACACCAGAAACAATGAGATCAAGTCGTTTCACTGGGTTCTGGATGACATATCCATCTTTGTTTCCCCCAGTTGTCGAATTTACCATTGCCAGATATGCTTTTCTCACTTGTTGTCTCAGCTTTGTAGGTAAAAAAATGATGCATTGAGTCATCAAAGCATGCCCAAAGTACTGCAGTGGCGAGGTTTCGTATCACACCTCTTGGTAGCACATTTCCTTTTGCATGCACTAGATTTGGCAGCACAGTTTCTCGAAGCCAATCCTCTGAAATTTCCACCCAACCTTCCCCGTGCTGAAGTCTGTAACTGATCGGTCCACCAACACATAGTGACTCAGCACCTGTGCATCTGGGAGAGAATGACAAGAGATGCATATCGGTTAGTTACCCTGTTGTGCTTCGGTCTCATTTCAACATTAATGTAAACATACTGGCATTTTGTACCACGCTCTCTACCACCTCGTAGCTCCTACCAAAACCCTACGTGAACCACGTAGATTGATTCCCATAACGAATCCCGTTAGATGAATACCTCAAGAAACATCCAAGTCCGTCACAACAACAATTGCAACAGCTACATCTACATCTACAACAATTTCTACTTTCTCGGAGGATTTCTCGAACTGATTCCGCCACAAATGATAGAAATAACATTAATTGCCTTCCCTGATAGCTTTGGGCTTCTGGTGTAGATGTTCTTGTACAAAACTTGCTCGAGGTAGAGGGCATGCACACTTTTCCTTGGCTTTTTTCTCCGCCTCGTGCTCAAACCCTGCAGCAGTTTCCCTCGGATTTTCGAAAATTCCATTGCCACAATCATCAATGGTGAGGAATTTATCGAAACATAGCCTGTTTTGGATGATTGTCATCGTGTCATATTCCTGTTCGGGTCGTCTGTTCCCACTTCCTCGATTTTGTTGTCATCGGAGGTGGTGGTGGATCCTTGCCATCCTGGGTCTGGTGTTGCTGCATTTCCTTTTCTAAAATAATAAAACGACTTGGGTTGTAGTAATCAGTGACTGATGCTAAGAAATAGTTGCGTCAACCTTCTGATAGGTCCTCATTTGCAATGTGCAGCAACCTTGAATGTTCGAGAAATGTGGTGACAATCCTGTCGGACTTCCGTACTTACTTAGGCCCAATTTCGGTAGAGTTCTCTTTCAACACGAGTCATTACGGTCCCAAAAATACACCGATGAAACCACTCCCTAGTGGTATTTTGGCACAGGATACCCCATTCGTGAGTGGGGTATTTTGGTGTTGATACGTCACTCCTCGTGCTTTTTCCTCGCACAAATCTAGATGATCCCACCCCGGTGGTATTTTAACAATAATGTACCAGTACGGTACCTATGAGTACGAAAATATTCTTTGCCGTCACCATTCCCTTCTTGCTTACCCCTAAAACGGATAACACTAGACACTAGATACTTTATTTCTCTACTTTTCCTGTGTTTGGCTCAATTTGCTTACATGATCCTTCAAATTTTGGGTATGAACCTCGCTTGCTTGGTACCTCTTTCTAGAATTGAGATAATTCACCCACTTTTGGTATCGTATCTCTTGGTAAATGTGCTCCGGAACTTGAAAGACTTGAATTCCATGTATTCCGGTCGGGTTTGGCGGAAAGCGGCTGGTTTTACTCCCAAATGCTTGCCCTCCTTGATATCTTGTCGGAGTAGATCTGCCCGGGTTGTTGTATACTTCCCGAAGTAGGTTTCGAAGACGTCGACAGGGCAATCTTTGAACGCTTGCTTGTAGAACGCCCAAGCGTCCTGTGCACTGATCTGTGCCATTTTCAATGCCCCAGCAGATTCAGTGAGGTCAAAGCGCAGAATCTTCTGAGCGGCCGAGTTTCCCCAGGCAAAAGGGTCCTTCTTCCTTCTTTTTGGGTGGCATGATCGTTCCTTTGATGAACGATTCTGAACCAATTTGTGAGCAGGGTTTTCCGTTGTCGTACTACCTGTGCTGTACAGTACTCGTACGTGCCCTACATTGTGCAGTAAGTCTTGCCAGTTGGATGTTAAGTACATTAGTAGTAGACGATTCAACTGCTACTTTGGTGGGACGCATAGAGTTTGAACAAAAATTTTCATCTGCATCATTATTTAACTAGCTCTAGAGTAGGATACTACTACTATCAGTACCACTAGTACCACTAAAGTGGTAGTCTTTGCCGTGCCGCTCTACTAATGTTTGTGCAACCAACACGACGTGGTGTTGACTGTTGATCAATGTGGATTCGCAAACGCAAGAACAGAAATACTTACTAACGAAAGATTTCAAAACGGTAGTGATACAAAAGGCTTAACCAGCAATGATGTCTTGAGTATTGCTCTAAAGTTTGTGTTCGTGGAAGGCATGAATCATTTATGAAGGCATTGCAGATTGCAGATAGAGTCCCATCTAATATGGGTGCGCCCAAATTTGGGCTGGAGTTCCTCACCCGCGATGGCCATCGCATTTTGTCTATGGCCATCGCAATCTGTCGATTTTCCATGAAAAAGTCACCCTCAGGTCGGAGGTGTCTTACCAAGAGTCTCGTCCCTTGTCCCTACCCCTGAGTAAAACGCCGGCATCGCCCCATCGCGCGAGAATTGAGAACTGCTACGACCTACAACGATAATGACATTATCAAAATAGTAGTGTCCGTTTTCAATATAATACTTAAGAGGGCTTCGAAGGATTTCGAAAACGGACCTTACCGTTTTCAATAATGGTCGCCTGATCGTTATTGAAAACAAAAAGGTCAACGGTCGAGGGACAGATTAGTATCACAACCGCCTCTGCCATATCGAGGATGACGGCTGACACCCCCATAAAAAATATTCAAGACAACACAACTGAAACCCTGTAACCACCTTTTTGTATACGAGTAGCACAAGGAACCAATAGGAGATTGACGCAACAAGTCAGAACTGTTGCTCTCTTCCCATCAGATATTGGTACTAGCAGTACTGCTAACTGCTAACACCACCACAACATAAAACAACACCCACCAAGACTCCAGCAGCAGAGGACGAGGACGAGGAAGAACAAGCAACGAGGACGACAACCAGACCCTTCGGGACGACCCCCCCCCCTTCAGCACCAGGCACCAGTGCAGAACATCATGATGATCAAGAAATACCCCATTCCTCCAACACGACACCAGGTGCTCCCACTCAGGTCACCCAAGAAGAAGATCTCAGCACGGTCGTGTATGCCAAGCAAAGATCTACAGCCACAGAGGGACAAACACCTACAATATCCGGTCCTAAAGGTGATATGAATAGTAGTACTACCGGTAGTATCAGTATTGCTCCTACTAGCAGTTAGCAGTAAACCACCAGCATCAATTAGTGTCTTACAGCCATGCGGCCGACTGCCTGCTGGCGCTACCATGCAGAAAGCCCCCACTAGTACTGGTAACAACATGATTGCTGCACCAGCTCTCCTTGCAGATACTACTCCTCCCAAAAATGAGATACTAGAAGAGTTCAGGAGCACATTCTTCCTCTGTGCTTTTGAGGAGGGGATTCTACGTAGAAAGCAATTTACCTGTAAGAGATACCAATTGTATGTAGAAGTGATTCTCGCCTCTCAGGGTCAAAGTGAATGTGGTGACCCTATATACAAGCGCTACGACAGCAACAATTTCTACAGAGCCAGGAATTTCTACACTATTGAGAAAATGCTACGACCTGATGGCTCTAGTCAATTTGTCCTTTCTACGAAGAACAAGAAACGACGTGTGTTACAAACAGATGAAATTTTTGACGCAATCTATTCTTGTCATTCTGCTGTGGGACACTGTGGTGTTGCACGTACCTTCAATAATGTAAAAGAGCGCTTCTCCAATGTGTCGAAGCCATTGGTAGAGTTGTTTTGCCAACAGTGTCCTACATGCAGTTTGAAGGCAGTGCGAATGCCTAAACAGCTTGGAGCTGCAAAACCCATTGTTTCAAACCACTTCCGTGATCGATTCCAAGTGGATTTGATCAGTATGACAAGTGACCCCCAAGAGAACAATTTGGGTGTTGTCATGAACTATATCATGACTGTGAAAGATCACTTTTCTAAACTTACATATTTGGCTGCACTTCCTAGCAATGTTCGGAAGATCCATATGGATACTATGAGCACTGTCCACTGTGTCATAGCACAGGAACTTAGAAGGATGATACAAAATCTACCTATGGAAGGCACGGTGGGGCCAAACCGCAAGACAAAGTCCAATGTAGCCAATCCAAAGTCATTGACCTCGTCGAAGAACATGACACCCCAACCAGCACAACAGAGTCCAACATACTAGCCAATCTTGGAGAAGAAGCCATCGTCTTGAACAGGATGAACAGGATGCACCACCAGCAGAAGAGACGGGACCGGCCATCTTGGAGGATGACACCAACACCATTCTTAGAGTAGGAATGGTACTACGTGCCCCAGGAGACCATGAAAGTGATGATGAAAGTCTTCAACATCTGGAACACTGCAGAGACCATGAAAGTGATGATTAAAGTCTTCAACATCTGGAACACTGCAGAGACCATGAAAGTGATGATGAAAGTCTTCAACATCTGGAACACCGCAGAGACCATGAAAGTGATGATGAAAGTCTTCAACATCTGGAACACAGAGCTGCAACAAGTAGTACTACCAGTAGTACCTTTCGTACTACTACTAGCCAAGAAGCCTCGTCCATATTGTTGGCCAGTCCGACACCACAAGAAAGGGAAGAACAGAGGGAGGAAACACAATATCGGTGGTCTCTTGTTTGTGATAGTACTGATGATGAGGACAATGACACCACCAATGATGCCAGTGAGGAGGACAACAATGAACAATGGCATGCGCCATTGCTTTCTGTTACATCCTATTCTGAAGAGAATTATGATGCTGTTCAGATTGCTGCTAGTATGAAGGCCACAAAGGCGTCCAATGAGAAGAAGAGAAAGAGAGTTCAGTCCCACCAAGCAGAGAAGATGAAACAACACCGTGGCATAACCAGAGTGGAAGTGGAACGTGGAGATATCATTTGTGTAAAAGTTGACCCAAGAGATGCAAACAACAAATTGGCCAACAAGTTAGGAGTGCTCTGTGTTG